>JAFEMH010003414.1:0-267366 GCA_022495995.1 Adenophora triphylla var. japonica
TCTTATTTCTTCTAGATATTCTAAATCTTCTGCTTATTTGAGAAGTTGAAACTCTGGCTGACTCATTAGGAATTGTATAAAATTCACTTGAGGTAAAATACCTAGCAGATATTGTTCTAGGCAACCTTATAATTCTTAAACTGACTTTCAATAAGCTCAAGAAGCTAGAGAAGAAAATTAAGAAGAAGATTAAACTTCTGGAAATCCAAATGGATGAATACTTCCAAAAGTATCATCACGGCACCTTGGCGGAAAGAAACAGGAGGATGCACTACTACATTTAAAGTCTAAGGCAACGCCTAAATTTGTTGCCATAGAGGCCAATCACTTGTTGCATTAGCTCTAGTCAGCAATGTTAGAGGGACCGATTGCATTACGCCCCGTTGCATCGGGTCTAATGCAACGAAGAACTGCAATCTAATGCAACGACATTTTTCTTTGTGTTGCATTAGAGTGACATCTAATGCAACGAGCCGTTTGGTGAAATAATGCAACGGTAATTCTCTAATGCAATGATAATGATATACTCCCTCCGTTTTTCTCCTTGACCGGAAGTGTCCTGAAAAGCCGACAAACCGTGAATCGAGAATTAAGAAAAGTGATGTAAGAAAGAGAAAAGTTTAAATGTTGTGAGTACTGAAAAATTAAATAGGAGAGAGAATGAGTGGGATTGAATAGTTGTGAGAAGAGAGAATGTTGTGAGTGTAAAAAGTAAAGTAGGAGAGAGAATGAGTGAAGGTGGAATAAAGTGAAAAAACTTTCCTTTTTTGGGGTAATGCAGACATTTTAGAAATGGGACGCCCAAAATAGACAACTTGGGACACTTCGAGCCGGGACGAGAGGGAGTATAACAATGCAACGACTCGTTTGGTAAAAATAAAGCAACAGGTTCTTTTCTAATGCAACGACTTGTTAGGCTGGTAAAATAAAGCAACATGCCTTTTCTGATGCAACGGCCTACATATAGGTAATAATATTAATTTTATATTTTAATATAATATACTAATGATAATATTCAATAAATAATAAAAGATGATATTGACATTAAAAACTTAAATATATAAAAAAATAACATTTCATGTTTCGTGTCCAAAAAGACACATTACATAAATAACATGATCTAACAAGTTTCATGCTCAAAACCCAAACGATATAATGTTATAATGTTCTATCTCTCGATAACAATTCTAGTTTAACTACAACCCACAAAATGATGTAAAAACAAAAAATAGGCTCCACCATCTCATTGATTATTCTTCATATCCATTTAGCTCACCATGTACCTCCAAGTTAAAACATAGAGGATTAGAACTACAAAATAAAAATATTTTAGCTTTTGTTTATGAACATTAGAAACTGTTTTTTTTTGTGTGTGATACTAAAATATGTTGTTCTCTTTAGTTTTTATTAGGATAGAAGAATCCAAGCAATCATACCTAGGTCATCTATGATTATAGATATGTGTTTTGTATATACTCTTAGCATAAGAGATGCTCGACCAAGTAGTAAGCTATAAACATCAGCATTTGTGTAACGATGGTGTTGCCATTTTTTCGAAAGATTGGTGTTTTTCTTTTCTTTGAAAATCAATCGAAAACACGGAGTCGCCACGCCATTTTTGTTTTAAGGGCCAAAACTTTGAAAAATGCCCGAGATTAGAGATTTGGGTTCGGAGGTCACGTTACACGCCGGGAAGAACGTTAGTGTTCACCCGGAATGCCTCGTAAAACGAGTCTTCCAAGCTTAAAAACCATTTGTGTGTGTGTGTGTGTGTGTGTTCCTTTGGCCAAAATAAGTTCAAAATGAGAAAAATAAAAATTGGGAACTCTTTATAAGGAATTAAACAAATCCCATGATTTTTGGTAGGATTTTAGGGTTGAGTTTTGGTACTCAAAAGATTTTTTGAAGTTGAAAATCAATTCTGCCAGAATGAAAAAGGCAGTGGGCACTAGATTTTAAAATGGATTTAAGAGCTTTAAAACTTCAAAATCTGGGGAAATCCCGAGAATGAAAGTTGTTCAAAACACCTTAAATAAGGTTTCTGAAAAAGGATTTTTCATTTGGAGATGATTTGTTGGACCAAAACCTTCTGGAAATCTCAGATATGAAATCTGGATTTCCAGAGACTGTTGAACTTACCTTTGGAAAATAATTTGAAAAAGGGATTTATACTCACGAAAAAAATAAAGTAAAAATATGATTTAAAAGGGATTTAGACAATGGACTGAGGTCTTAGAACAATGCTACTGGACAGCAAGATGTTCTTGAGGGAAAATGTGATTTAAAAGGGGTTTGCATCCATGCTTTGTCCCCATCTCCTTAGGCTTTGATTAGTGATTACTAGACATTTTAGTGGTGAATCTACTATATCAAGCCGTCCTTAGGGTACATTAGGACTTAAGCACTTCATTTGCTTGGGAAGGGGGAGATTTAACTTTGAAATCAAGATTTTATGTATGAAAATGGTTTTAGGGTTTTGAAAATATGTTTGTAAGAAGTAAAAACAATTTTGAAATAAATGTTGATCCTTGTAGAGGATCATCCATGAAGATGAACTTCCATGGTGATCCTCTTGGATCTAGGGCAATAGAATAACAAGTTACATCTTCAAAGTATGAGATGCATGTATGGATGAGAGAGATTTAGGGTAGAGAGAAGGAGGTTATACCTATCTTCTTTTGTGTTTGAGTTTGAGGCTTGGATTTAAGAGTGTTTGAGGCTTGAATTTGAGAGTGATTAGTGAGTGGGATTTGGGAAAATGATTGAGAAAAAGGTGGCAATTCAAGGGAATTCCCACTGTTTTCTACAAGATTTTCGCCAAGGTGCTGTTGTGAATTAAGTTGTGGTTCCCTATTTCTGTGACTGAAGGGCTCAATTTATAGCCTTCTGGAAACTTCAGAGTCATCCGCGCGGATAGGAACCTCAGCGTGCACTATTCATTAAATGCAGCTGCAGGCTTTGGACACATGGAATATTTTTGAAAATATTCAAACTGGCCATATTTTTCAGCTTGCCAATTCGGGTTTTTTACAATTTCTTTTCTTTTTGAGATTCTTTTCTTGGCTTAACCTTAAGTAGCAATGCCTACTTTGCCCTTGCTTTGTTATAATTGTTAGGAATTGTTAGAAATGTTAGGAATGTTAAGACTTTCGTTAATTTTCTAACGAAAATGCTAACAACTCAAATTGGAGCACTTACAGTAGCCCCTCGGCGACGGTGCTTTCGAAGGAAGCGGGGTCGTCGATAAGAGTAAGGCTCCATATTTGACAGGATGATCAAGTGATCGAGTGGCTTAACCTAGCGATAGGCTACCTACGTATCCTTAAGAGGAATCAAGCCGACCGTAGTTCGGGTCTTTGATTTTGGAGTGACTGTTTTAGGATGTCAACCTGGCGAGCGAGTTCTGCAGTCGATTGCTGAAAGGTGACTATTTTGAGGCGTCAACCTGGCAATGATGGCGTTTTAGGTGCCTCGAACCTTGATGATGGCGTTTTAGGTGCCTCGGACCTTGAAAGATGGCGTTTTAGGTGCCTCAAACCTTGATAATGATGGCATTTTAGGTGCCTCGAACCTTTGGTGATGGCGTTTTAGGTGCCTCGAACCTTGCTGATGATGGCGTTTTAGGTGCCTCGAACCTTGATAACGATGGCATTTTAGGTGCCTCGAACCTTGCTGATGATGGCGTTTTAGGTGCCTCGAACCTTGATAGCAATGGCATTTTAGGTGCCTCGAACCTTTGGTGATGATGGCGTTTTAGGTGCCTCAAACCTTAAAGATTTGGGATTGATGGTCCTCTGGTGGACTTCATTTGAAGGGATCGGTCTTACGTCTGGTGCCGAAGGAAAGGATGACCGTACTGGTCGAGTGGCTAGACCTATGGTAGGCTACCTACATATCCCGATTGGGGAATCAAGCCCTTACGTAGATTGAATAGCTGTTGGGGGTGGAACAGGATTCTGTTGGCTTTTGCTGGGGAAAACGGGCTTACGTTTTACGGCCATTGGTGATAATGAGGAAAGAAACGGGATTCCGTTATCTTTCTCGGAGAAATCGGACTTACGTTTTACTGCCGTTGATGACATTGATGAAAGAAACGGGATTCCGTTATCTTTCTCGGAGAAATCGGACTTACGTTTTACTGTCGTTGATGAAATTGATGAAAGAAATGGGATTCCGTTATCTTTCACGGAGAAATTGGACTTACGTTTTACTGTCGTTGATGATATTGATGAAAGAAACGAGATTCCGTTATCTTTCTCGGAGGAGAGCGGGCTTACGTTTTACGGCCGTTGATGAAATTGATGAAAGAAACGGGATTCCGTTATATTTCGTCGAGGATGAACCTAAGCTGAGGTTTAGTTCAGAAATATGAACCTAAATGAGGACTCAGTTCAGGAGTATGAACCTAAGTTGAGATTTAGTTCAGGAGTATGAACCTAAATGGGGACTTAGTTCAGGAGTATGAACCTAAGTTGAGATTTAGTTCAGGAGTATGAACCTAAATGGGGACTTAGTTCAGGAGTATGAACCTAAGTTGAGATTTAGTTCAGGAGTATGAACCTAAATGGGGACTTAGTTCAGGAGTATGAACCTAAGTTGAGGTTTGGTTCAGGAGTATGAACTTAAATGAGGGCTTAGTTCAGGAGTATGAACCTAAGTTGAGATTTAGTTCAGGAGTATGAACCTAAATGGGGACCTAGTTCAGGAGTATGAACCTAAGTTGAGGTTTGGTTCAGGAGTATGAACCTAAATGGGGACTTAGTTCAGGAGTATGAACCTAAGTTGAGGTTTGGTTCAGGAGTATGAACTTAAATGAGGACTTAGTTCAGGAGTATGAACCTAAGTTGAGATTTAGTTCAGGAGTATGAACCTAAATGGGGACTTAGTTCAGGAGTATGAACCTAAGTTGAGGTTTTGCACCTGAGGGAGACTATTTGAAGGCGTCTTCGCTGGGGAAGAATCGAGCTTATGATAACTTCCGGGGAAAAAGGGTGACCGTGCTGGTCAAGTGGCTGGACCTATGGTAGGCTACCTACGTATCCCGGATGGGAATCAAGCCTGGACGTAGTTCATCAAAGAGGTGGCGATAACGAGAGGCTACGGGCTTTGTACCCGAGAATGACTGTTCTTAGGGGAGTCACCCCAGGTTTGACTGCATTTGGGAGTCACCCGAGGTTTCGACTGTTATCTGGGAGTCACCTGAGGTTTGACTGTATCTGGGAGTCACCCGAGGATTGACTATTTTAGGGAAGTCACCTGAGGATTGACTATTTTAGGGAAGTCGCCTGAGGATTGACTATTTTAGGGTAGTCGCCCGAGGATTGACTATTTTAGGGAAGTCGCCCGAGGATTGACTATTTTAGGGAAGTCGCCCGAGGATTGACTATTTTAGGGAAGTCGCCCGAGGATTGACTTTTTTAGGGAAGTCGCCCGAGGATTGACTATTTTAGGAAGTCGCCCGAGGATTGCAGGTTTAAATGAGATATACTTTCATATCGTGGCATGCTTACCCGTAGCCGCCTATGGGAGGAACCGAGGCTACAACTGATGGTGATGAAGAGTTGTTGGATTGCCGTTCGCGGGGCGGTCTTCGTTGGTGATTTGCTGCATTTGTTAGTAGAGAGAAAGATGCATATATGACATTCATGATGACAGATGCATGCATAGAATCAAAATGATTATGAGAATATCACTGCATATGTTCGCGAGATGATGCATTTACTTGCTTTTGGCAGGGAAATTATGATTCATGATCTTCGATCACTTAGGATTGTTCCTATTGATTCAAGTTTTGCGCATGCTACATGAGCCCTGGGAGATTTTTGTGGGGATGCATGGTGATGAGAGGGGATGCATTGGGATGTATGTGTCTGGAAACTGTTTGGAACATATTTTGAACAAGTGGGGGGTGAGAGTCCTCGATCGCAATTTAAACAGCGGTTGTTAATGAGGTTTTTTTTTAACAGTATCACATGGACCTCAATTTTGATGAGATTGGATTCGGGTCCCGGGCCTTGGTTGAAATTTTCCCTCTCAATCTTGATCATTTGAAGCTGATGCCGACAGGCTCTAGAGTACGTCGATATGAGTGAAACTTCTTTCATTTGGGTGAGCTGTGACTTGGCCGAAACCTTGTTCGGAGAATGATTTGATGAAATTGCTAATGCCGGGAGAAACCCAGATCTTAAATTCCGATGCTACGGGAAGCTGCTATGTACCAAGTTCTGAAGCTGAAAAATCTAGTTGTTAAGGTGACTAGACCTTTCTTGTGACTTGATAAAATTCAGGTCCAAAGGACCAGCTTGACAAAGCCCCTGGATCCTATTAAAGCGAGGAAAGATCCCTTCTTTGGCAAAGCCTCGGCTTGAAGAACTGAGTAGGCAAAGTCCATATTTTGAAGAAGTGACTTGGTGAAGCCCCAATCTTATAACCTCGTTGTGATTCCGACATAATTAGCAGAGTCCCAATCTGATTGGTAATGCAAAGCGATCCTTAAAGTAATCTGATGAAGTTCGAATCCATCTCGTAGTGAAAAACCCAATGTGGACCCAAAGATGACTATAGAAGCCCCAGCTTGATACAGGAGAATCTGGGAGAAACGCTTAGCAAAGCCCCAGCGTGAAGAAATTTAGAGCAGTCTTATTGCAGACGGAGTCATTATGTGGCTGAGGAGGCACCCATCTTTTTGGATCTTAGTCAATCAGTCACTGGACAAGACTCGAAAATGTCTACGTGCAGGGGCATATCTTTTTGAAAGGTGGGAATGTCTCCCGAATTTGTGTATGACACTCTTGCTTTTGGGTTTGACTCTTTTGAGAGAGTATACGCATCACAAGGTGTGGAAAAGTGTATGGAATCCCCTGCTGACAGAAGGACAGTGTTTGGCTCTATTTCCCTATGATGGAGAGAGAGAAGACTTGTCGAGACACTTGAAAACTTGTCTTATTCATGATGATCAAAAGGCTGCTTAAAACCCTTTATTGATGTTCGGGTTAATCTGATATGAACAAATATTTTAATTAATCACAAGGAGAAAACCAACTGATATCGAGAATCAAGCTCGGACGGATGGGAAGTGTATAGGAACGGTCCTTGATGAGACCGGTTTTTTTTTTTTTTTTGAGATTTGTTTGTGATTTCGACCGGACCAATTATGGTTGCCTACGTTCCCTCCATTATGAAGGGTTCAGGTCGCCGTAGTTCGGGCTTAACCCGATTGAAGAGAGAATGAATGTGAAAATTCGAGATTTCGAGGACCTTCGAGGATTTTCTGGGAATTGGAGAGTTGAAGAACATGTCCCCTTGGAGTGTCGATGAAAGACACGGATTCGGAGCCCCAGTGGGACATCCACGGCAAGTGTTTGCGGAGGAGAAATGAGATATGCTCACATGAAGTGTCGAAGGGAAGGATTGAATTTGCACAATCTTTGATTGAGGATCATTTGAGCAGAGATGGATTTGGCTCCAATTCAAGCAATGAAGCATTAATTTGATTTAGCTCCTGAAGATACTGGAATGAAATTACTATCCGGTAGGGACTGTAGCTGGGTTTTCGGGCTTCGATCGGCCGTCGGGTGATTTTGGAAGTCATGACCTCTTAAAGTGAGAGGTCGGCTGGGCCTTTTGCTGACTGAACCTCTAAAGGTGAGAGGTAGGCTTGCAGGGATGTGTTTGGGAAATCTATGGCGGGGAAGATTGATTGCCTCTAAGAATGAGAGGTCAAATTTTGACTTTGGCCAAAGGCGAGGGTAATGGTAACGGGAATATCCTCTAGAAGCGAGAGGATGGCTTGGGATTGATTAAGGTAATGATGAGAGGAAGTCCAAGCTATCGAGAACTTTTGTGAATTTTTCGAGAATTCGGGCTCCTTTTTGATCATTGGAGAGCTTCTTGAAGAGTCGGGGACTTTTTACTGAATTGTGAGGATTGACAGTCCTCTTTTTTTTTTTTTTTTTTTTGGAAAGTCTCCTGAGGAATTGAGGATTATCTTTGTCCTTCCTTCATGGCTCGAGATATTTTGCGCATTGCCGACTCTCGAAGTTAACTTCTTGGCCTTGCTTGGACTTCTCTAAGTAAGGAGAAAAAATGATGGCTAAACAGGGTTTCAAAACACGCCGATCTTGAAATGAAAGGTATTGTTTGGTAAGGGTGAGGTAATGGCTTTCCTATGGGTGAAAGGCTTCAACCGCCATCCCTATCGGATGACCTAATTGAGATTAAGTCTTCATTGCTTGCTTAAGCTTTAAATGAGAAAAGATCCGTGCAAATTCATCGATCAACGAAATGACGAGGATGATGAAAGGGATGCGAGCATATGAGATGCAAGATGGGGAGTTGGCAAGGCCCAATTTGAGAAGGATATCAATTGATTTTCTCACTCCGATTAATTTAAATATTAATTATTTCAAGGAATTAGTGGTTGAGCAGCACAAGTGATCGTCTAGGATAAAACCATTTCAATTAAGTGTAACGTGGGTGTGCAAGTGATGTCTCGAGTCTAGTAAGAAAAGAAAGAAGATATATATATAAAAGTTAGACATTTAACTACTATGTCCAAAATGGACTACAACGACAAATGTCCAGGAAGGACTTAGGTGAAAGAGAAGTACTAGAACCTACGAAGGTTGACTAAAAGACTATTTTAGAGATAGGTAGCCCCTAGTCTAGCCGCTCTTTGCTGTCGGACCATGCATCTACTCTTCGACGCTGGAGATGGGAGCCATTGCAGATCTTTCCACCAGGATTTCTTTGACAATCCCTTGCTCAATCCAGCCATTTTCATTGCCTGCGATGACTGGTTCATCGATCTCACAAAAGGGCGAGTCAAATTCCATTATGCCCACAAGTCTTGAATCACCAAACTCGACCATGTTGACGCTCATGTTGTTATTTCTAGGGAACGGGTTACTGATAGTATTGGGCCCTTCAGGCACCTCTAACTTCCCTTGCTCAATCAAACTTTGGATGGCCTTTTTCAAGGGGACGCAATCATCTGTCAGGTGCACATAGTACTGATGAAAGGCACAATGCTTGGAGGTATCCAAAGGAGCATTGGGGTTTCTTGGCTGATAATTATCTAAAGGCCGGAGCAAACCTTCTTTTACCAAACCTCTGAAGATATCACACAAAGGCATCCCAAAGTTTCTCAAGTCTTGGAGCCGGGATGTGGACGCATCAGGTTTCTTGGGAACAAAGGGAGTGGCATTGTTACAGTCCTGTCCCGAATAGGGCTGGGCAGGAGTCGTGTTGGAGGTGGATGAATCCCGGTATCTGTAGGTAGGTGGAACAACTTGCTGTTGATTGTGAGCCCTCTCAAATTTTGCCCCGGAATTGACCATTGCCCGCAAGTCCGAGTATGGGAAATGGCTAAGGGAAGTTCTCAAATGCGGCTTCAAGCATGACTGGAAGATGTCCAACTGTTCCTCTTCAGAGGGAGGAATTGCCATTTCGCTATGTTTCAAATTCCAACGCTTGTAAAAATCCCCGATGTTCTCGTCGGGACGCTGCACTGTTGTCTGCTGATCAACTCTATTTGTTTCCCATTCCAAGTTAGCTTTGTACTTCTCTGTGAAAGCACTAGTGATCTAGTCCCATGTAGCCCTGGCCTCGGGTTTTAAGCGAAAGAACCATTTCAAAGCCCCTGACTTCAAAGAGAGACTGAAATAGTCAGCCAACTGCTGGTTTGTGCATCCCTTAGCTTTCATTTCCAAAGTGTATGTATCCAGGTGAGTTTTCGGGCATGCAGTCCCATCAAACAGGTCTAGATTAGGCATCACAAACTTGTGGGGCAGGGGTACAATGGAGTCCGGATCTGTAGGCCGAAAGGCAGCTTTCTTAGCAGTCAATTCAGCAATTTGTGCTTTCATCTCCTTGTGTTGTTCCATGAACCAGGCCAGGTGAGGGTCCTGTGGTGGAGCCATAGCGTTCAGACCAGTGACTGAGCTGGAGAGAGGAGTTACCACTGGCGGCACACTGGTGGAAGGGATACCATATTCCGGGGCATAGGTGAAAACCTGTCCTTGGCCCAAATTACCCTGGGGAGTGTAGGTAGGAGCTTGGGCAAAGGGATAAAACCCAGCGGCTTCTTTGTTGGCTTTCCATTGGCGAGAGAAGGTGGAGGAAGACCTGAGGTAGCCGGATAGCTCGGGTTTCAGTGAGGCTTAAATGCGGGTTCTTGTCCCTGGTTGTTGAGCTGCATGCCCTGGCCGAGGCGAGGTGTATAACCAGGGAGAATCTTGTGGTCCTAGTGATTCTGATGAAACTGGGATAGGGTCTTGCTGGCCCATTGAACCCTGAGTGAGAAATGGGTTTATGGAAGCGGTGTGAGGAGCAGCTGAGCTAGCATCATTCTGAGGAGGGGCTCCTGACTGTTGCCCCGAACCAAACTGCGGTGGTATTCCAAAGCTATTCTTTGCGACGGTCCAGTTGATCGGTTCTAAAGCGAGGCGGGATCCCAATTTCTTTGTGGCATTAAGGTACCCCCAACCATGAGAAGACATTCCGTGCGATTTTGTCCCCACGAGGAACCGCTATGGAACCGGCTCGTCCCGTCAGTTGCATGGATCCGGTGGTGCATGGTTAGGAGCTGGCGACCCGAGACCGAGGAGCATGGGTTCTGGTAGTAGTACCGTAGGAGATTGGTGGTGGCATCCTGGAGTAGTCGGGGCGACCGAGATTGGGGTTGGGGTCCTCCTCTTCTTCCACGGTGAAGGTGCCATCAGGGTTGAGGCTGGCGGCCAAACCATGGCTCTTAATAGCCTCCATAAGGCTATTCAGCTGTGCTTCTTGTCGCAATCTCATTTGTTCGGCTAACTGATTCCACTGATGTTCTGTTTGAGGAGTCCCAGGAGGTGGAGTGGTGTTGTCCCCATCGTTACCAGCTGATGCAGACATTCTGAAATCCGGAGTCGGAACAAACGGTGAAGCTGACGATGCGCTTGACTCTTCCCAACTGATCAAACGGTGACCCGGTGCCCGAAACCAAGCTTTGTGCGGAGCTGCGGGGGGAAAGACACGAGGGTTCAGATGTTTGGGAATGAAGGAGGGTAGGTGTTTGGGCTTAGGGCTCATGCAATCATGCCATTATTTGTTCTTGTTTACTTAAAACATGTTTTATTAACCTAATCGGTTGGAAAAGATTGCTCTTCTTTTTCGCAAACTATTACGATTCTGGATCGGTGGGCCCCATCACTACGTGCATAAGCCCCTCGTATTCCACCTTGTATTTCGACTTTCCGGGCGGACGGCCGGGCGAGGGTCCTATAGGGCAAGCGGGTCCCACCGACCGAAAAGAAAAACGATCCTAAAAGTCTGGCGGGTAATCGAGTCTTAACGAGCATTCGATGTAAATTACGGACAAAGCTGACGTCAAAGTCAAGGTCATGTCCGAGGGCTCGACGAAAAGTCGGCATGATTTGGGTGATAAATGTCCACAATTGATCTTGACCCGTCGTCATTTAGGTCGTAATTAGGCATGGAATGATCGTTAATTCTTGATGACTCGGTGTCATCTTTGGGAGTCGAGTGTATAATTTGTGCGGTCGAGTCAAAGTCAAGGCGCCGAGTCAATATCTGGTCAAAGCCCGTGACGGAAAATCGGCGGGACTTCGGCGATTAGGGTCCCGAAAGATATGGACTTGGTAGGCCGACTAAGGCTTGAAAGGAAAGGTCTATACACGGACAGGGGCATGACACGGACCCGGACAAAAAACCAACCGGGTCTCGGACAAAGTGTGTCACGGACAAGTGCAGGGTCGACACGAGGCTCCATGGGATGTTTGGGTAGTCCCGTGCTCGCACCGAGAGGCGTAATAAGGCCAAACGGGCTGCTACTGGGATTTTCCCGGGTTAAGGACGTAGTGTGCAGTGTAAGGCGAAGTGCGCGTAGTGTGCAAGCAATCTATCTTCTTTTTCTGAGTAAAATAGAAATTTTTATGTGTCTTAAAGAGGATGATGCATGCAAAAATGATTTTTTTGAAAGCCTCTTTTTTGAATTTTTTTTTGGAAATCTTTTTTTTGATTTTTTTTTGAAAGTAAATGAGCACATAAGCACATAATTCAAAATTCGAGGAAACGGGACCGATGGTCAAAATTTTGACTTTTCCGAGGCGACCAAAACAATACGAAAATGTGAAAAATCAACACACACACAACAAACGGTTTCAAATGCCGGGACGGAAGCTTGACCCACAAAAGCTTTTCTTTTTTTTTTTTGAAAAGATAAAATTTATTTGTTCCCCAGCAGAGTCGCCACTGTAACGATGGTGTTGCCATTTTTTTCGAAAGATTGGTGTTTTTCTTTTCTTTGAAAATCAATCGAAAACACGGAGTCGCCACGCCATTTTTGTTTTAAGGGCCAAAACTTTGAAAAATGCCCGAGATTAGAGATTTGGGTTCGGAGGTCACGTTACACGCCGGGAAGAACGTTAGTGTTCACCCGGAATGCCTCGTAAAACGAGTCTTCCAAGCTTAAAAACCATTTGTGTGTGTGTGTGTGTGTGTGTATGTGTTCCTTTGGCCAAAATAAGTTCAAACTGAGAAAAATAAAAATTGGGAACTCTTTATAAGGCATTAAACAAATCCCATTATTTTTGGTAGGATTTTAGGGTTGAGTTTTGGTACTCAAAAGATTTTTTGAAGTTGAAAATCAATTCTGCCAGAATGAAAAAGGCAGTGGGCACTAGATTTTAAAATGGATTTAAGAGCTTTAAAACTTCAAAATCTGGGGAAATCCCGAGAATTAAAGTTGTTTAAAACACCTGAAATAAGGTTTCTGCAAAAGGATTTTTCATTTGGAGATGATTTGATGGACCAAAACCTTCTGGAAATCTCAGATATGAAATATGGATTTCCAGAGACTGTTGAACTGACCTTTGGAAAATAATTTGAAAAAGGGAGTTATACTCACGAAAAAAATAAAGTAAAAATATTTCTGGAAAGATACGGATGTTGGCTACTAAAAGTATGTTTTAGTCAACACCCAATTCCAAGTTCTTATGTGTCCAAAAAATTAGACAATGGACTGAGGTCTTAGAACAATGCTACTGGACAGCAAGATGTTCTTGAGGGAAAATGTGATTTAAAAGGGGTTTGCATCCATGCTTTCTCCCCATATCCTTAGGCTTTGATTAGTGATCACTAGAAATTTTAGTGGTGAATCTACTATATCAAGCCGTCCTTAGGGTACATTAGGACTTAAGCACTTCATTTGCTTGGGAAGGGGGAGATTTAACTTTGAAATCAAGATTTTATGTATGAAAATGGTTTTAGGGTTTTGAAAATATGTTTGTAAGAAGTAAAAAAAAAATTTGAAAGAAATGTTGATCCTTGTAGAGGATCATCCATGAAGATGAACTTCCATGGTGATCCTCTTGGATCTAGGGCAAGAGAATAACAAGTTACATCTTCAAAGTATGAGATGCATGCATGGATGAGAGAGATTTAGGGTAGGGAGAAGGAGGTTATACCTATCTTTTTTGTGTTTGAGTTTGAGGCTTGGATTTAAGAGTGCTTGAGGCTTGAATTTGAGAGTGATTAGTGAGTGGGATTTGGGAAAATGATTGAGAAAAAGGTGGCAATTCAAGGGAATTCCCACTGTTTTCTACAAGATTTTCGCCAAGGTGCTGTTGTGAATTAAGTTGTGGCTCCCTATTTCTGTGACTGAAGGGCTCAATTTATAGCCTTCTGGAAACTTCAGAGTCATCCGCGTGGATAGGAACCTCAGCGTGCACTGTTCATTAAATGCAGCTGCAGGCTTTGGACACAAGGAATATTTTTGAAAATATTCAAACTGGCCATGTTTTTCAGCTTGCCAATTCGGGTTTTTTACAATTTCTTTTCTTTTTGAGATTCTTTTCTTGGCTTAACCTTAAATAGCAATGCCTACTTTTCCCTTGATTTGTTATAATTGTTAGAAATGTTAGGAATGTTAAGACTTTCGTAAATTTTCTAACGAAAATGCTAACAACTCAAATTGGAGCACTTACAGTAGCCCCTCGGCGACGGTGCTTTCGAAGGAAGCGGGGTCGTCGATAAGAGTAATGCTCCATATTTGACAGGATGATCAAGTGATCGAGTGGCTGAACCTAGCGATAGGCTACCTACGTATCCTTAAGAGGAATCAAGCCGGCCGTAGTTCGGATCTTTGATGTTGGAGTGACTGTTTTAGGATGTCAACCTGGCGAGCGAGTTCTGCAGTCGATTGCTGAAAGAAACTCTGCTGAGGATGGGAAATGACCATTTTGGTCTGGTGGCTAGAGTTGTATATCCGCTCTGCTGGGGATAGGAATGACCATTTTGGTCTGATGGTTGAACCTAATGATAGGCTACCTACGTATCCCGAATGGAATCAAGCCGGCCGTAGTTCGGGTGTTTGATGTTGACCCTAGAGTGACTATTTTGAGGCATCAACCTGGCAATGATGGCGTTTTAGGTGTCTCGGACCTTGATGATGGCATTTTAGGTGCCTCGGACCTTGAAAGATGGCGTTTTAGGTGCCTCAAACCTTGATAATGATGGCGTTTTAGGTGCCTCAAACCTTTGGTGATGGCGCTTTAGGTGCCTCGAACCTTGCTGATGATGGCGTTTTAGGTGCCTCGATAGGTGTAGCACTGGCTTGGCCAAATATGACAGGGTTGCCCTGAGAGGTGGCAACGTGAAGCCTAGGTCGGCTGTTTCCTTGATTCGAAGGAATCCCATAAGTTGGCGGGGGAGGAACCTGATTGAAAGTTTGAGGAGCTGGTTTCGGGGAATCGTCATCCTCGACCAGGACAAAAGTACCGTCGGCCCAGGGGATAGCGGCTATACCTCGCTCGTTCGGAAAGGCTGTACCACGAAATTCTCACGATCTTCTTTACGCACTCTTGTGAACCTCACAAGCCCGGATGGCTTCTTCCAAAGTCATATACATTACCGGTGGTGGGGGTCCGTCCCGTCACGATTTCTCGGTGAGCTAGACATGTGGGATATTCCGGCCGAGGGAACGAGGGAACCGAAGAAGCTCGACGCCGCCGTAGCAGTGATTCTGGGCGAGGCGCTGACCCAAAAATCTGAACCACTTTCTGCTCGCTGCAGGGAACGAAAGGAAGGGTTTAGGCTTTGGAAAGGGGTATTTGGCTCAAGGTTTCGGGCTCGTGCAATGTGCAGTTACCGATTAATGTTTACTTAAAGCGCGTTTTCTCAGAGTCCTAATCGGTTGGAAAAGAGCAAGTCTTCTTTTTCGCAACTAATCGTAGAGCTCTAATCAGTGGATCTCGTCACTACGCTTATAAGCCCCTCATTTCCATTTGTAGATCATCTTTCTCAGGATGGACTATCCTGAGCGAGGTCCTATAAGGCAAGCGAGCTCCACCGACAAAGGGAAAAGTGAACTTAAGGCTAGCTGATCACGCAAACTTTCAACATATGTGACGCACGGGCCACAGTCGAAGTCAACGTCCTTAAGTTAAGGCGGGGATCGTGCCAAAATTTCGGCATGACCTCTCCTGACTCGCTTACGCGAGGGACCTTAGCTTTTGGCGTTGGCCAAGTTGTGGCTGGCACGGTGAATACGGTGAGGGTTTGGTGACACGGCGTCACATTGAACCTTCGGGTATATTTTTCGGCAGAGCTCCGCGTCAAAGTCAAGGCTGAAAAGCTCAAGACTTCGGGTCGGGAACGACCTTTGGTCTCAACCTCTCGAGCTTGACTCGTGGCGGGACCCGGCGTAAAAAACATACACTTAGGCTTTATGACACGAGCTAAGCCAAAAACCAACTGGGGTCTTGGACAAAGTGTGACACAAAGAGTGCATGGCTTACACGGGCTAGGATGGGTTGTTTGGGATGACCCCGTGCGCCCCCGAAAGGCATCTGGCAGGCCAATCGGGGTGCAACTGATAAGGCCATCCCGGGTTACGGGTTGTAGTGTGCAGTGTTCCGAGGCAGCAAATGCACGTGAAGTGCGGTGTACCGAGGCAGCAAGTGCGAGTAGTGTGCGGTCACTAAAATTCTTTTTCTGAGTAAAACAGAGATTTTACAGAATGTGTCTTAAAGAATTTTGATGCGCAGTTCATAAGATAACATGAAAATCAAACATGAATGGGGATGCACAAACATGGCATGATTTTGAAAAGACGACAATGTAATGCCTTGGAAAAAACCGTTCGAGGTTTAAAGTAACACACACACACGAAAACGAGGAAGGGTAAACGAAAGTTTGACCCACGGAAGGCTTTTTTGAAAACGTCGGCAGCTTTAAAAAAGTATCCAAGTCCCCAGCGGAGTCGCCAACTGAAATTACCCGGACATTTTCGCGTGCGGGCGCGGAAAAGGCGGTTGTCTTTCGCGGAGGTGTTGGTGTCTGAGACCTCGCTTTTCGGGAAGGAATGAGGAGTCGCCACGCGGTTTTTGTATTTTGAGCCCAAAACGTTGAGAAACGGCTATAGTGAAAAGAGTGTCATTTTTATTGGTAGCAAAAATATAGGAAAAGGCTTTGAAAACGGGGATCATTTTTATTGGTAGCAAAAACGAGTAAAAAGCTTTTTAGTACCAGAGATTGTTAGGTTCGGAGGTCACGTTACGTTTCGGGAAGAGTATTACGAGATCACCCAAAACGCTTCGTATGACGAGTCTTTCTACCTTTCTCGAAATCGTGTGTGTGTGTGTGTTTTGAAATGGGGCTTTGAATGACAAGCTTAATCTTGATTTGAATGTCAAACTTTGATTAGATGACCTTGTTTGAAAAGACGAGCGTTTGAATGACAAACGTCGGTTTTGAGACGGAAATGAGCGTTTGCGTGGCAAACGTCGATTTTGAGTTTGAAATGAGCGTTTGCGTGGCAAACGTCGATTTTGAGCTTTTTAAAAGAGAGTTCGAAGGACGAACTCCGGTTTTGAACCGGGCGAGCCATTGTTAACGATTTTTACGGGAAAAAGCGTATTAAATGATTTTAAGTGTCAAATGGAGGCTTTTAGTTTGAAGGATGAGCGTTTGGATGCCAAACGTCATTTCGCGCGTTTTGAAAGAGAGTTCGAAGGACGAACTCCGGTTTTGAATCGGGCATTACATTGTTAACGATTTTTACGGGAAAAAGCGTATTAAATGATTTGCAATCAATGAATCGGGTTGCGACTCGGACTTTGAAAAGTAAATACTATCATGATCCAAACGGGTCGGACTTGTAAATGACAGTATTTAAAGCAGTATCAACGGAATCAAACGATCCGAAATCGTAAATGACGATCAACGAGGCCAATCGGCTCGGAATGGTAAATGACGATCGACGAGCCAAAACGGCTCGGAATGGTAAATGACGATCGACGAGCCAAAACGGCTCGGAATTGTAAATGACGGAAAAGTAAATCGATCGATCCGGAATGGTAAATGACATAAAAAGTAAATGGAACGGGGCCGGAACGCCGTTTTAACCCGTGATTACTTCTCTTACGGGAAGAGAAGAGGATCGAGGGGCTAAAACGTATCGGACCCCGGTAGACGGAGGCGTCTACATTTCAATAACGTTGTTCAAAACGGTTGTAGCGACTGGCGCGTAAACCGAGACGAAACGAGAGATTTAGAGAGAGGGAGTTATACCTATGGCTAGGGTCGACTCCTTTGGCTCGGGAGGTGTATACGGGATACGAAAAGTAGTTTGAAATGGTGTTTCGGAGTGACTAGGGGCGTATTTGATCGAAATACGAAAGTTTCACGTGAATCGAGACAAAACGGGAGCTCGGGAGGGGTGAAACTGCTTAGGGCCGAGGCTGTGGTGAAATTTTGGTGTGAAATCGTGTTCTTTATTTGCTTTGACAGCAACTTCTATATATAGGTGAAATTTCAGTAGGAGTTCGGCCGGACATAGGCTGAAATCCAGGGGGTTTTGTGAAACTTTGGAAATTGGAGGGACTTGCTGGCAATTTTGAAAGTCTGCAGAGGGAGTCCGGCCGAACTTAGACTGTATACCAGGGGTATTTTAGTCTTTTCCCTTTCACTTCAAGAAAACTGACCTTTCGCGACGGCCAAAAGCCGTCGCGTAAACCCGAATAGCCGTCGCGGAAGGCTAACGCGACG
The DNA here is from genome assembly GCA_022495995.1 of Adenophora triphylla var. japonica. NCBI lineage: Eukaryota > Viridiplantae > Streptophyta > Magnoliopsida > Asterales > Campanulaceae > Adenophora > Adenophora triphylla. Next base: position 18,049 of record JAFEMH010003414.1, read on the forward strand.
GGAAAAGCCGTCGCAATGGCAATCGCGTAAAGCCTTGTCACGAAAAAGATAAGGTGACAGAAAAAAGCCGTCGCCTTTGTCAATTATTTTTCGCGATTGCTTTTTCCATCGCGTAAGAGTTTTTTTTAATTTTTTTAATTTAATTATTTTAATTATTTTAATTACATTTGCAATCGCCTTAGCTCAGCAAAGGAGACGGCAAATGCAATCGCGTTAGGTTTTAAAGAAGGAGACGGCAAATGCAATCGCCTTAGGTTTTTAAAAAGGAGACGGTGAAATCGCCTTAGGTTTTAAAAAAAGAGATGGCAAATGCAATCGCCTTATGTTTTAAAAAAGGAGACGGCAAATGCAATCGCCTTAGGTTAAAAAAAGAGACGGCAAATGCAATCGCCTTAGCTTGTATAAAAAGAGACGGGTAAAGCAATCACAAATGTCAATGTAAAAACAATATGAGACAGCTTTCGCAATCACGTAAACTCACTGCTTATATAAGATATTTTTTCCCTAAAAATAATGATGATTAATATTCAAAATAATACTATTAATTGATCCATAAATAATAATAGCTAGTAAATATATAATATTTTCAAAAGCATACATCCAAGATTAAAATTGTTCAAAAGAGTGACATCCACCATCGTACAAAAACAGACATCCTCCATCACATAATCCGATTAACAAAAATCAACAGTTATCTTGCTAACAAGCCTACCCTTTTGTACACCTCCAACAACCTCTTCATATATCTCCATGTCAGGATCCTGAACCCCATTCACAGGTGTAGTAGGCTCTAACCCATTTATTTCACGCAATTTATTTGCATAAGTTTCCTGAAAAATGAAAAAATAATTGAATTACCAAAATATAGATTATAGGGCAAAAGAGAATAGGTAGAATCTAGCAGATCATTTGTTTCATGTCATGTTATTATGTGCAGTTATAATAGCATTAATGCTTACTTCAGAACATAAGCTTATTTACATATCACTACTGTAGACAATTAATACAATCGTTAGTTCTTAATAGTTCTTAAGAGGTGCGAGAAGCACAGCCAAATCATTCAGCTGACCTTAACCATTCAGCTGACCTTAAATTGGATATACTATCAGAAAGCATCCATCATGAACAATTTGCTGTTCAATTATAGATATTCTACTTCATTATGTTCTTGCCATTTTTGAACTTTTTATAGGTTTTCTGTTAAAAGAGTTTGGTTGATGAATGTGGCAGGGGCTGATGGACATGAACAAACCGCCAGAAATGATTTCTGGCAACATGACCGCAGGTAACATATTTTCTCTCTGTAACAAAAGTCATATTTTAATGGTTAGAACACAAGTTTCTGATTTAATTTTTGGTGCTGCAGCAATGTGTGTATTCTGCTCTGTTCATGAGGTTTGCGTGGATGGTCCAGCCTCGTAACTATCTACTTCTGGCTTGCCATGCCTCAAATGAGTCAGTGCAGCTCTATCAACTCTCTCGTTGGGCAAAGGGTCAAGGGTAAGTAATGGAGGAGTTGATTTCAGTTATTTATCTATATCCATGTTTTCCTTCTGATTCCTTGACACTTTTGTGCTACTCAAGTTTTGTGAAATCTAACACCCCTCTCCCCCCTCCCCCTCCTTTCCTGTGGCAGGTCGAGTTAAGCTATAAATGTAATCATACGTTTATTACCAGTCTACTATTAGGCTGCAGTGCTCTTGCATGAAAATAGGAGTAGAAAATCATCATAATCATATTGCTGTTGGCTGTAAGTCACTAAGATAAACATGAAAAAAGAATATACTAAACTTACACTAATGCATAATTTTATTCCTATATAGCAGCTCTTGGTTCATGATAATTCGTCTAAAAGATGACCGAATATACCTAATTATAAGCTCAATAACTCCTGTTTGGTTCAAACTCTATCTAGTGTTTCTCCCACTCCATACATAGACCACAAGTAAATCCAACCTTTTCGCGTATGGTGAAAAAATTAATGCTAAACATGGTAATAAACTCATAATTCCTTTTCTAGCTGATTGGATTCAATGCCATTCAATAAATCATGATGTCATGGTAATAAATCATGATGTCATGCACACTACTTAAATATTTGAATCATGCGTCATATGTATGTGGTCTAAGATGCGCAGTCTCTAGTCTCTACACATTTGATGTCATAAAAATTATGCATGAGCCTCAACATCCATTACACGTAATCACTCAAAATTTCAGTTCATCAACTTAAGCATGAACTTAAGGTTCAGGATCAACGTGGTTGACAAAAATCAACAGTAAAGAGTATTAGAGCTTCAAATACCAAATTATGAAAGGAGCTGGTAATGATGTACAATAAAATGACAGGCACTTGAGAATGATACTGCCTATGAACAGTAATACCATGAAAAATAGTAAATTAGCTTTTGTAAATCTAAAGAGAATATTGATAATGCAGCCACACCAAGTGCTTTGCTTATCAGTGGGGGTGGCAAAATGGTTGTTTCGGTTACCCAATGGGGGTTATGCATTAGCAATAGCAAGCTTTAAACTATTGCAATGATACAATGTACAATAGTTTAAAGCATATTAAAATTTTAATGGGTATACCCATTAGTCAGAAATTACCACCCCTAGTCATCAGGCTATAGTTAAAGTGTTCACAAACATAATTATCATAAATCACTACGATACTTGACCAACGATAGATTATACTGTAGACTGTAGAATACTCCCACCATTTCGAAACAGGAGCCCCATTTGACTGGGCATGCAGAATAATACCCATCATCATCACAAAGAAGAAAAAGATGGTCATGTGACTCTGAAGCCCACGTGCACAAGACAATCCAGGAAATCCTCTTTTAAGGCTTGCAAGCTTGTCAGGCATAGAGAGTGTTGAGCATGTTAAGTGACAGAACCAAACAAAAGCACTTACCTCGAATGGGACACAGGATCTCCAAATACAAGGGCCCCGATTCTCACTCTTGCATATTGGACGGAATATGGGAACATGTGTGGATCCCTTTTCGAGAGGAAAAGGGATTTCCAAATTTTAGCCCCAAATTCAAATCAAAATCAAAATGAGATTTTTCCATGAAAAGAAATCAGAAACTAAATTAACAGATGCTATCATTCTTCATCGAATTCAAATTAGTCGGAGGGAGAAGAGCCCTACCCCGCCCCTACGAGAGAGAGAGTGAGCGAGAGAGAGAGAGCGAGAGAGAGAGAGAGCGTGAGAGAGAGAGAGAGAGAGAGTCACCTGTGCCGAAGGAAGAACGCCGGAGGAAGAATAGCCGCCGTAGGAATCGCAGTTGACGCTGAGAGGGAAGCGGAAGGAATCGCCTAGAATCGCCGGTGCGGAAGAGTGAGAGAGGAAAAGAAAAACAAGGGTTTCTCTTAGTCGTGGAATCGTCATATGCACACAAAAAAAAAAAAGTTTTTTAATTTTGTAATTGAATTTTTTAATTTATTTTTTATATAACGTGATTGCAAAGTCAGTCACCTTTGCGAATAATAAAAAATTCAATTTTTAAATTGTTTAATTTAATATTTTTATAAAACGTGATTGCTAAAGCCATCACCTTTGATAAAAATACAATCGCGTAAGAATTTCGCATTCCCGCGTCCGTACTAAATTGTTGGCGCTAAAGGAAAAACATATAATGTGATGGCATCCGTGACTGCTTAGCCATCACGCTAGCCTACTGTGACTGCACTAAATGCAGTCACAAAGGCCGTCTCCTTATATATTCAAACGTGACTGCTTTTTTTGTCATCGCCAAAAGCAATCGCGAAAGACCAGTTTTCTTGTAGTGTTTGATTTCTGATTGAAGGGTGATGGGAGGGAGGTGGCATGGCTGCCACGTGCCCTGTGAGTCACCAAATGCATGGGAGTTCGTTCCCGGGTCCCGGTTTTGTCCGTTTTTTAAATAACAGTCCGGAAAATATCCGAAACGCCCCCGGAAAGTGCCGAAAAGTGCGTTTTTCAAGGAAAGCCGTACTTTTTCTTGCGATGACACGTGTTAAGTACGCTTCGACGTCGGGATGCACGGGGCAGTCCCGGGATGTCTCGTTGGCACGGTAACGGGGAGCTTAACGAGTTCCGGTTAACCTGGAGCGGGCCAGTTAACGGATTTCGGTTAACTTTCTGACGAATTTTGACGATCCGGATTTGGGTACTTACACACGGCCAAGGCCAAGGCCGGCTAAGGCCGAGCCAAGGCAAGGCCACGGCCAAGACCAAGGCAAGGCCAAGGCCGGCCAAGGCAAATGCAAATTTTTTTATTTTTTTTCTGAAAAATAAATATTTCATAAATTTATATATATATATATCCAAAAATATATATATATATATATATATATATATATATATATATATATATATATATATTTTGGATATATATATAAATTTATGAAACATATTTGAAGAAATAAATATTTCATAAATTTATTTCGCCGCTACTACCACCACTACTACCACTACTACTATTACTACTACCACCACTACTACCACCACTATCACCATCACCGCCACCACAACCACCACTACTACTACCATCACTAATTCACTAATACCACTACTATCACTACCACTACTATCACTACTACCACCACCACTATCACTACCCCCACCATTACTACCACTACTGCCACTACTACGTACCACACTACCACCACTACTACTACCACCATTACTACCACTAAATCTACATTTCAGATTTAGGGTTTAGAGTTTAGGATTCAGGGTTAGAGTTTAGGGTTTAGGGTATGGACTATGGAGTATATGATCCACTCAAATCTCATATACTTATACCCCAACCCCTAATTGTGGATCATATACTCCATACCCAAAACCCTAACCCGTAATGATATACCCTAAACCCTAATTGCTATACCCTAAACCCTAAAACATATATACTTATACCCCTAAACCCTAATCTCCAACCCTAACCCCCAACCCCTTAACCCTAAATCATATATACTTATACCCTAAACCATAAACTCTAACCCTAACCCCCCAACCCCTAACCCCTAAACTCTAACCCTAACCCCCAACCCCTAAACCCTAAATCATATATTCCATACTCATAAACCCTAAACCCTAATTGCTATACCATAAACCCTAAATCCTAAATCATATGATATATTCCATACCCCAAACCCTAAACCTAAAACCTTAAACCCTAATTGCTATACCCTAAACCCTAATTGCCATACCCTAAACCGTAAACCCAAACCCCTAATTGATATACCCTAAACCCTAAATCCTAAATCATATACTCCATACCCATAACCCTAAACCCTAATTGCTATACCCTAAACCCTAATTGCTATACCCTAATCCATAATTATAGATCATATACTCCATACCCAAAACCCTAATTGTTATACCCTAAACCCTAAATCATAAATCATATATTTCATACCCTAAACCCTAAATACTAAACCCTAATTGCTATACCCTAAACCCTAAATGCTAAATCATATATTCCATACCCTAAACCCTAAACCCTAATTGCTATACCCTTAACCCTACCAAAGAGCATCAGTTCAGTTGGTAAGAGCCTACGACTTTCTCTGGGAGGTCTCATGTTCGAACCCTAGCAGAATGAAACTAGGTATATTAATTTAATAGTGGGCAAAAAAACCCCTCCCCTTTGTTGGGAGTTAAATTTTAGGTTGGGAATTAAATTTTAGAAATTTTAGGAGCCGCCTGGAGAGAAAAAACGGGCGATCAAGGAGTCTTCTGGGCAACGAGATTTTTGGCCTGTTTTGGCCATTTTTTTCAGGCCAGTGATGGCTATGCCGGCGGTCACTATTCCTGGGGGAGTTCCTCATGCATTGGGGAAGGATGGAGGTCATTTTTCTCAGCAAGATATTAGGGTTTTGGAGCAGTTTTCGACTGCTATTGATAGGCAGCAGCAGCCGCTTACTGTGGGAGGGGGAGGTGATTCCCAATCACACCCTAGGAGTTTCGTGGATCATGGAGGATTAGTTTCTGATATGAGGAAGGTTTTTCTGCAGAAGGAACAGGACTCGGAGATAAAATTTACAGCCATGGAGAAGATAGAAGGAAGTGGTGTTAAACCACCATTAACTTATTTGGCTGCAGTGAAAGGAGATAAGGGGGTAGAGGGGACATATATAAATCCTTTTGAAGGATTAAAAGCACCTCCAAGAGCTTTATCAAAGATAGATGGTTCCCATACATTGATTCTATCGGATCGGGAAGTTCAAGCTGCTGCAGATAGATTGAAGTTCACATTGGTTTTGGTGTTTTCAGCAGGGAGGCCACAACTGAAGGTAATATATGATTATATATACCAATTTTGGGGTTTAAAATATAAATTTAATGTTGGGTTGCTTGATCCACGTCATGTGCTTGTTTATATTACGAGCGAGGAGGATTTTACTAAGGCATTATCAAGGGAATATAATGTGATTGCAAACTGCAATTTTCGGTGTTTTAGATGGAATCCCGACTTTGATTTCACTGTAGATAACCCTTGTATTGCTGTTTGGGTTCGGTTGCCGAATTTGCCTTTGCATTGGTATGCTTTCTTGGAAAATATTGGTAACGTGCTTGGGACTTTTTTTAGGGCTGATGATAGATCTATAGGATTCACTCAACATGGTTTTGCGAGACTTTGTATTGAGGTTGATGTTTCTAAGCCCCTCCCTTCACATGTTTACTTGGGGACTTCGAGAGAAAATGCTTTCATGTAGGAAGTAGAGTTCGAGGGAAATGTAGCTTTCTGTGATGGCTGTGGTCTATTGGGTCACACAAAGGGTTCATGCAGGAAAGGTAAGATGAGACCTAAAGCTGATCAAGTGAGGCAGAAAGTGGCCACTCAAAACCAGGGTCGCAAGGAGGTGATAAAGGTTTCTGACAATGGCGAGATTCAAAAGAATCAACAAAAGACATGGCAAGTGAAGGGTAAAGGGAAAGATGTGGAAGTTGGAGCTCGTAAGGAGGATGTGGGGCCATCTACCAAACAAGTTGCGGATAAGGTAAACTCTAAAAACTTGTCTTTTGGTCAGGTGACTATACTTAATAAGGTGGGGAGTGTTGAAAAGGCTAAGGGTTTGGATACCAATAAGGTACATACATCGAACGCGTTTTCAGTATTGGAGGATATTGACGGTGAGGGTGATATTGGGGAACATTGTAAATTGAATATGGAGGCGTCTTTGTCCTCTAGTTTGGAGAAGGGTTCTCCGAATATGGATTTAAAGGTGGATGAGGTGGATAAGGGTGAGGATACTGGGTTTTGCTATAGGGGTGGTATTGATCTTTCGACCGAGCCATTGGGGGATGTTATAATGGTGGAGGATGGAGAAATTGAGGTGGAAAAGGAACGCGGTTCAGTTCTAAAAGGGGTCGACAAATCAGGTGAAATTGAGGTTATTAATTGTGGGGTGAATAGTAATGTTATTATTCCTTCGGGTGAGGCAGTTATTGCTCTAGTGGGTGACATTGCGCCTTCACAGCGTGTTGTGGCAGAGGTTGACAAAGTGGGAGAATTTGAGGTTTCTAATGAGGAGGCTTTATCTTCAGCTGGGGAGGATGACTCACAGGATTCTTCATATGCTGTTGAGGATAAAGAAGGGCAAGAGGGTAATAACATGCAACAAAAGGTGTCTCCTCGGAGAACTCGGAGTAGGCATAAGGGGTGTCTTCTAAATCCAAGGTTTCCCAATGACGGTCATAATTTGGAATGCTAGGGGGTGGGGAATGTGGAAACAATGGATGCCCTGAAGTTGATGGTTTCCAAGCATAAGCCGTGGTGTCTTGCAATTCTAGAACCCAAGCTTTTGGGGGATCGACTTGCTAGGATTGCGAGGCAGTTGGGTTTTAGTAACATCTTGCATGGGAACCCGGTTAACACTCACGTTTGGATTTTGTGGAACTCGGGTATTGATATGTGTATGGTTTCTAGCTCCAACCAGCAGATTACGGTTCGGGTTAAGGTTGGAAGTGATGATTATGGGCTTATGTCTTTTTTATATGCTAGTTGTGAAAGGATTGACAGGCAGCCGTTGTGGGCAAATTTGACTCAGCTCTCGGTTCAATACGATGAGCCTTGGTTAGTCGGGGGAGATTTCAACATTATTGCTCATCCTTCTGAAAAACTGGGTGGTAATGGTTGGGATTTTGCGGGTATAGATGAATTCAACTTCTGTACTGCAGCAGCGGGTATTTCGGAGATCGATTTTGAAGGTAGCGCTTTTACTTGGTGTAATGGGCATGATGGGTCTAAGCGGATTTGGCAAAGACTGGATAGAGTTTTCGTGAATGGGGCCTTCCTAAGCATGGCAATGTGACTGTTACTCACCTTCCGAGGGATAAATCGGACCATTCTCCGCTAAAGGTAAATTTTTTATCAATTTCAAAGCCGGTTTATGTTTTTAAATTTCAGCGTATGTGGCTTGACCATGAGGGGCTTCAAAGTTGTGTTAAGGATATTTGGGATAAGTGGTATGGTGGTAATGCGCTGGAGAGATTACATAAGAAGCTTCATGCTCTGCGTAAGGCTCTTCGTCAATGGAATTGGGAGGTTTTTGGGAATGTTTTTAACAAGATAAACATGCTCCAGGATGAGATTATGGCTTTGGATTTTTAGCTCCAACAGGGATGGGATGCATCTCTGGACCTTTCTATGAAATAGAAAGGGATAGATTTGGCTCAGCTGTTACGTTGGGAGAATGAGATGAAACAACAACAATCAAGGCAGTTATGGGTAAAGGATGGGGATAGAAATTCTGCTTTCTTTCACGCTAGTATCAAGGAGAGGAGGCGGATGAACTCTTTGAAATTGCAATTATCTGATGGTTCTTGGTGTGATAATGAAATGGTCTTGGGTAATTTGGGGGCGGACTTCTTTGCGGACATGTTTCGATCTCGTCCTCACGTCATTGATGATAGCCTTTTTGAGGGTATTGAGGAGGTATTGACTGTGGATGATAATATGGCAATTACTGCAGTCCCAGATGAGAAGGAAGTTTGGGAGGCTATCAAATCATTGAATGCGGATAGCTCTCCGGGGGTGGATGGATTTACGGGTCATTTCTTCAGGGGCTGTTGGTTTATTATTAAGGAGGATGTTGTGGCAGCGGTTCAAGCCTTCTACAATGGGACGGAGTTGCCTAGGGGGTTGTCATCCAATGTCCTTGTTTTGATCCCTAAGGTGGACAAGCCGAAGGAGTTTAAGGATCTGAGACCGATAAGCTTGTCCACTTTTATGAACAAGGTTATCTCGAAAATCCTTACTGTCCGACTGGCTTTGGTGATTCCGAAGGTAATTTCTCAGGAGCAAACCGGCTTTGTTAAGGTTAGGGGTATTCATGAGAATATAGCGTTGGCCCATGAGTTGGTTCACCGGATTGATCAGAAAGTAACCAGAGGTAATGTCTTGTTCAAGCTCGACATGTCCAAGGCATATGATCGTTTGGAGTGGGATTTCTTGTTTCGCGCTTTGACCTCGTTTGGTTTCAGTGATTGAACCAGGGACTTGATATGGCGTTTGGTGCAAGGTAATTGGTACTCGGTTCGAATGGGAGGCATCTCATATGGATTTTTTGAATCTTCTCGGGGGGTGAAATAAGGGGATCCATTATCCCCTCTTTTATTCATTATTTCTCAGGAGGTGTTATCGCGGGCGTTACATAGGGCCGTGGAAGATGGCATTTTTCTTCCGTAGACACATGGTCGGGGTGGTTTTACTATTTCCCATTTGTTGTATGCTGATGACAGGCTGATCTTCTGCAATGGGAGGAGGAATTCAATCGAGGGATTACGGGGTGTCTTAGCCAAGTATGAAAGGGCTTCAGGGCAACTGATTAGTCTGGAAAAGAGTGGTTTTTACGTGGGTAAGAAGATGAGAAATTTCGAGGTGGATAACATTAGGCGTTGGTCGGGATGTACACACCAACAATTCCCACTCAAGTACCTGGGGATTCCGTTGTTCAAGGGGAGGACGCAGAGGGTTCACTTTGCGGAGTTGGAACAGAAGGAATTGAAGAGGATAAATGGTTGGAAGCCAAGGCTTTTGTCATTCGGAGGTAAACTGACTTTGATTAAGTCGGTGTTGAGTAGCATTCCAATATATTCCATGGGTGTTCTGAAGGTGCCAAAAGGGGTGATTAAAAAGATTAAGGGGCTGTTAGCTCGTTTCTTATGGAGCAGTGGTGGTGAGAAACGTCCCCAGTGGGTTGCTTGGGATAAGGTTTGTAGGCCTATCCAAGAAGGAGGTTTGGGGGTGAGAGCTATGGGCGATGTCAATGGTGCTTTGTTGGACAATTTAGCTTGGGTGGCTAAAAATGGCAATTCTTTGTGGTCCCGCTTTATTAAGGAGAAGTATGGGCTGCGTTATGCGGAGGCTAGCTCACATGCGTGGAAGGCGGCTTCATCCTTTCTTTCACAGATGGATGATTGTAGCCGGTGGATTGTTGGCAGAGGGGATATTCGATTCTGGGGGGATGACTGGTGTGGAGAACGAATTGGGGGTCCTAATTCGGAGGATTACACACTTTCGGTTCGGGATGGATTGGCGATTATTGATGATTTATGGGAACACATTCTGACTCACTTACATGCTAACATTGAGAGGGTTAGTGTGGATATTGATAGGGATGATAGGGTGGTGTTTACGCTGACAAAGTCAGGAAATTTTGAGACTGCAGCTTGGTGGGATCATTATCGTATTCGGAGTCCTTTGGTGGATTGGGGGGCTAAGATTTGGCACAAGCACATTCCTACCAAAGTCAGCGGGTTTTGGTAGAGATTAATGCATAATGGCCTCCCGGTGGATGATAGGTTGGAGGCGAGGGGTTTCAACATACCTCACCGTTATGTTTGTTGCCCTTCCAGAGACAATAGGGAGACTTTGGTTCATTTATTTTTGCAAACGAAGATGGCTCATTTATTATGGCAGCACTGGGCTTCTTTTTTTGGGATCGGGTCGCAGTATGTGGATTTCAATCATCTTTGGGTAACGTGGTGTGGTGGTCAGTCTTGGAGATCTCAGTTGGGATTGGTTCGTATGGGTACTATGCTATTTATCTGTTGGGGATTGTGGAAAGTCCGTTATATGATGGTATTCACGGGGAAGCAAATGGAGTGTGGTGAGATTATTGATGGGGTCCAACAGGCATTGTTAGATATGTGCTCTTACTTGATCCCTAAAGGAAAACCAACAGCGGAGACCCGGAATATTTTGTCGAATTTGGGTTTAAGGGTGGCATAGGTAAAGAGCAGGAAGGTTAGAACGTTGAGATGGGAGCCTTCGCGTGATTACGTATATACTCTTAACACGGATGGGTGGAGTCATTTGTGCCTTCTCCAATTATTATGGGTTGGGCACAAATATGCAGGCGGAGATTTATGCTTTGAGAGATGGATTACGTTTGTGTCGGGAGCTACATTTGGCTTCGGTTCTGGCGGAGTCTGATTCTTTAGTGGCAGTTGGGATTTTACAAGGTAGATTTTTGGGTCCGTGGTGAGTTTCCTATGAGATTCGGGAATGCACTCGTTTACTAGGTGATTTTGGTATTCGACATGTGTTAAGGGAGGCAAATGGCGTGGCGGATAGATTGGCTGTTGTGGCGCATTTTCATCATCAAAATAAGAGGTTTGACACTGCTAGAGATATGCCGGGGGAGGTGCTTCAAGCCTTGAGGTATGATGCTTTGGGTATTTATGATGAGAGACGTTGATATGGGGCTGATTATGGGCGTGGTTGGTTGTTTGGTGGCTGATGGTGTCAAAGAATGGCAAAGCTTTAGTTGGGTTTGGGTTGCTGCAGAGTTGCTGGTGTTTGAATTCTCTGCAAGTACTTAGTTCTGCCGTGCGACTCTCTTTACCAGTCAACGCTCGGCCGTGGCTTATGCAGTGCTCGGCCGTGCAAGGTGTTCTGCTCACCCGAGCTGCTTGGTGACTCGGCCGTGCAAAAGCTGGTTTTTTGAGAAAGGTTCTGTCATCTGGTGCTCGGCCATGGCTTTGTGGTTGCTCGGCCGAGGGGGCTTGGTTGCTCGGCCGTGCTTGGTTGAGGACTCGGCCGAGCATGGCCTGGCAGTTTGGGGTAGCCTCTGTTCGTGTTGGCTCGGCCGAGGCCTTGTCTTGCTCGGCCGTGGGTTAGCTGGTTGCTGCTGGGCTTCTAGTTTTGGGCCTTAGGATGATGTTTGGATTGGTTTGGTGGGGTTTGGGTCTTGGGCTATGTTATTTTGTATAGGGGTTTTAGAGTTGGGTTATATTCCCCCTCATCAATGTAATTTTATTATTTACCATTAATAAAATTTTCAGGTGTCGTCCTGGTTCTCAAAAAAAAAAAAAATACCCTAAACCCTAAATCCTAAATCATATATTCCATACCCTAAACCCTAAATCCTAATTGTAGATCATATACTCCAATCCCTAATAATTTTAAATGAGTAACAAAATATTTATTTTGGATATGAGGGTATATCAATTTTAAATTAGATATAATTTTGATCAATAATTTAAATAAAAAAATAATGATCTTAATAAAAAATAATAAATTATTATTATATTTCATAAATTTATTTATATATCAAAAAAATATTGCCACTTATTTTTATTATTTGTCAAAAATAAATAATATTTTTTATACAAAATAAAAAATATAATATTAAGATGCTATTTATTTGTCAAAAAAAAAATAGAAATTGGCCTTGGCTCGGCCGTGGCCCTGCCTTGGCTGGCCGTGGCCCAGCAACCAAATTTCCCACATCGAATAGAAGGTATAACTTATGAGGCGCCTTGGCTGGCCTTGGCCTTGCCTTGGTCGTGCCTTGCATGCTTGTATCCCACATCGAAAAAAAAATGAAACTTGCATCTTCAAGTGGCTATATAAGGAGGCTCATAGGTAGGCTTAGCTTATGTTTTGGGTTTGAGTTCGATGACGCTCGAACTCGAAAAATAATTGTTAAGACCAAAAATTTGTTTCCCAAAAAGTTTAAGCTCGAACTCGAATTGTTTAAGTTCGAAATCAAGATCGACTCGGGAAGCTCGCGAGTAGCTCGCGAACAACTCGAACTCGTTCGAGGTCGAGGTCGAGTTCAAACCACCGATTGAACTCGATCTCGAACTCGAGAAAAACTCGAACTCGACTCGTTTACAGCCCTACTCTCATATAACGCGATCAGAGATCTGATGCTTCCTTCTCAGCTACCTTTCCTGAACTCTCTACTGTTGCAGCCGCAACAACACCTGTAGAAACTGCTAATGCTTTGCCCTTTGAGTCCTGACGATCCCTAATTGCAGCAGCCACCGGAGCCTACAAACCCTTGTCTCTCAACAATGCCTTTATTTTGATTTGTCAAAGAGAAAAACTATTCTTTCCATTGAATTTGTCAATTGGTGATTCGATTTCTGATTCCATCATCTTCTGCATCGGAAAACTCCTAAATTTTTATCAACTTGATCGGATCTGATAACAGTTTGTTATAACACATGTCACGTAGATATCATTTATGCCCAAATTTAATCCTAATAAATAAGTGATTATATCTTTGGGATCGTCACAATATAGTTCTACTAATTCCAAGGCTATGGTATCAAACATTATTGTGCTGGATAAATTTAAAAGTATTATATGTGACTGTAACTTATTATTGCCAAAATCTTTCTTCATAAGTTACGGAGAAACGGGTATCCAGAACCTTTTGAAAGGATATCCAGAAATTTTGTATTGGCCATGACGTTGGCCCATGGCCTTGGCTTGGGCAATTCTAAATTTCTGATTATTCATTTTGAAAGTTTCTGGATATCCAGAACCTTTTTGAAAGGATATTCAAAAATTTTTGTATTAGATATCCAGAACCTTTTGAAAGGCTTCTGGATATCAATATTAAATGTTCTGGATATCCAGAACACTTTGAAAGTGATATCCAGAATCTTTTTAAGTTGATATCCAGAAAATTTGTATTACTCATGATCTTGTCTTAGCCCTTGGTCTTGGCCCTTGGCCTTGGCCTTGACCCATGGCCTTGGCCTTTGGCCTTGACCAAGTATATATATCCAGAAATTATTAAAAAGTATATCCAGAAATTAAGAGAAAGAATATCCAGAAATTTTTGTATTGACCATGACCTTGGCCAAATCTATATCCAGAAACCAGTGAAAAGTATATCCAAAAAACAGTGAAAAGTATATCCAGAAAAAAGTGAAGGCCATGACCAGAAAGTTGGTATGTGTTGGTCTCATTCTAACATAACTTCTGGATATCATGATCAAAGGGTTCTGGATATCCAGAACCTTTGAGACTGATGTCCAGAAATTTTTTTAAAATATATTTTTCCATAACTTATAAAAAAGAAACACGTTTCTCCGAAAACCTACTCCTTATTATTTGCTTCAATTTCTTCTTTTTAGTTATGCTTATAAAATGCTAGATAAATTTTTGCAACAAATTATATTTGTAACGAGACTATAAAATGAGGATGGACACGCTTTAAAATTGAAACAGCCTAAACCTAATATATGTAAATATAATTTATTATACTCCCTCCGTTTTAGATCAAGAGTCCTACTTTTTTTTTTTTATTTGTCCCAGATCAAGAGTCTCTTTTCATAAATGACAAGTTTTTGAATATATTTATACCCTTATAATTTAATATATTTACAAAAAAACCATTCATTATACCCTTATAAAGTTAACATATTTACAAAAAAATCAATCATTAACTTACTATTCCTCTCACTCATTCTCTCTCCTATTAAAAAACCAATCATTAACTACTATTTTCTATCCCATAAAGGGCAAACCGCGGTGCGCCAGCTGCTTCCGCCGCGGTTGGGAGAGTGAACCATTTGCTGTGAGCCTTTCCGACATTACCAAGAGGCATTCGCTGCTGTTCGAACCCGTGACCTTATGGTCACCGAAGGAGCAACTTAACCGTTGCGCCAAGGCTCGGCCTCTCTATTACAAAAAATCTAATCATTAACTACTATTCTTTATTCCACATTTAACTTTTATTCATTTTTAAAAAAAATTCTTAAGAAGCGTGAAATTCTCCTGAAAACCCTTGATCTGGGACGGAGGGAGTATATCATAACGATAACATACAGAGTATGTGTCTTTATTCAAAAATTGAGCTTTATATCTTTCATCCATAAAAAAAAATACTATTCGTTTAAAAAAAATCTTAATTAAGAGCGAGTATATCATATGCTCGTAGCAATTTTTTCTTCAAATAGACTCTACTTTGTTTTCTTTTTTATTTACCAAGTTGTTCTTTTTTCTTACAATTTTTTTTCTTCGTGTTTTAATATTTTTATTCATTTATCTATTTAAATAAAATTGTAATTTTTTCACTTATGGTACTTTTATATTCATAACAACTTTTGGAATATTATTTAAATAAAAAATTATAAATTATAAATTAAAATTTAATAATATTACAACTATCTTTGTAAAATGGAGGACGTTTTGTTTTTTAGCAAAATCAGAGAAATTCATGGACATCCTTATGTAGACGTGCCACGCATATCCACCACTCTCTTACCTAAATTTAATGAGCTTTGCTTGCTTAACACAAAATTTTGGGAAAAACTAATAACTTGCAAATAGAAATAAAATGAATAATAAGATCCACTTATCATTTTTATAACAAAAATTTTATACCAACTTACTCTATTCTAATTTACTTTTCATAATTCAATATTTATTTTTTATTAATACCCGTACCTAGTCAAATTAAAAATATTAAATCGGAACATAATAAGTATTTATTTTAAGACGAGAAGATATAAATTATCAAATAAGAAGATAGATAGATTCATGATATACCGATTTTACTATAAAATGCTTTTTATATTTGTAATATATTTTTTAAAATCATGTTATCATTTTTTTCTTAAATTTATGTGGCAAAAGAAAAATAATGAATAAAAAAGCCAATAATATTCTTCAGATATACTCCCTCCGTCCCATAAGTCTTAAGAAAACTTTCCATTTTGGGCGTCCCATAAGTCTTAAGAATTCCCAAAATGGAAACCTTAAATCACTATTCTGTCCACTCATTCTCTCTCCTACATTATTTTAATACTCACAACACCATTATAATTTACTATTCTTTCCACTCATTTTCTCTCTTATTTAATTTTTCACACTCACAACACTTCTTCCACTCATTCTCTCTCCTAATACTATAATAATATTTCTTAATTTTCGTGTCATTTTACTTTTTCTTAAGACTTATGAGACGGAGAGATTAGTGACAAAAAACAACTGGCTGATCGAAGCATATGGACGGCAGGGTTCTCCCTCCGTATTTATTGTTTCTACAGTAATCTTCATTGCATTTAATGTTTTAACAACTTAGATATTTTTCATCTTAAAAAAATATTTAAATTTATTTCTGGTGACAATTCATTTTCAACAAATACTTCCTCTATTTCACGGAAGTGATATTCAAAAAATTGGGCACAAAGATTTAAAAAAAATAGGAGAGAAATTTAGTGAGAGAAGGTGTTTGTGAGTATTAAAAATAAAATAAAATCAAAAATGAATGTGAGTAATAATAAATTGATTGTTATTATGAGTATAAAAGTAAAATAAGAGATAGAATGATTGAAAGAAATAATTGCGATATTGAACAATCTTCAATCACAGATATAGACGAAAAAAAAAATCTTCGTAGGGACGAGGAATTTTGTTGCATTCCAGCAAATTTTGTGATCAGTCACCCTTTTACTCAATGGGCTATTAAAAATTATTTGTGACCCACAAAGTGATCAGGAAAGCATTTACTCCCTCCGTCCCGCTAGTAACCGCATTGTTACTGTTTGCGCGAGAATTAAGGAAAAAAATAATAATATAAATATTATGAGTGTAAAAGTAAAATAGGAGAGAGAATGAGTGAAAAGAATAGTAAATTATAATGGTGTTGTGAGTATTAAAATAATGTAGGAAAGAGAATCAGTAGAGGAAATAGTTGTTGAGCAATTTGTGTCTTAATAGTCATTTTGAGAGATCTTAAATATTGTTCAATAGATATAAATTGATCACCTAAACATATTAAAAAGATGTTGGTATAATTTTGAGATTTAATTATAGCATTTAATTCTTTAATCATTACTTGAGCAATTTCAATTTTTTGGAGGTTTAAATATGCAGTAGCTTCTGTACTTGCGTTTAAACTATTTGTTTGTTCAGGAGAAAAATGTGAATTAATTGATTCTCCTTTGGTTGTCTTCCAAGATCTTTGCAAGACTAATTAATATTTCATTATTAATATTATTAATATAATGTTTTATAAACTATTTAACAAAATAAACAAAATCTTCATTTTTCTCTAAATAGTCATAGTATTTATCTTTGAATTCTTTTAATTCTTCAGCTGAGTATTTATTAAAATACCATTGACGAAATTCTTTATGTTCTTCTTGTTGAAATTCTTTATTAAGGATTTCTCTCAATTGACTACCTGGAGAATAATCAATCATTTATATGAAAACTCATTTCTCACTGAGTAGGAGACTGCCTACTCTGGTTTTCGAATTTATAAATTCCTTCTGGAATTTTATTCTGACTTATTCTTATTTCTTCTACAGATTCTAAATCTTCTCTTATTTGAGAAGTTGAAACTCTGGCTGACTCATTAGGAATTGTATAAAATTCACTTGAGGTAGAATACCTAGCAGATGTTGTTCTAGGCAACCTTATAATTCTTAAACTGACTTTCAATAAGCTCAAGAAGCGAGAGAAGAAAATTAAAAAGAAGATTAAACTTCTGGAAATTCAAATGGATGAATACTTCTAAAAGTATCATCACGGCACCTTGGCAGAAAGAAAGAGGAGGATGCACTACTACATTTAAAGTCTAAGGCAACGCCTAAATTTGTTGCCATAGAGGCCAATCCTTGTTGCATTAGCTCTAATGCAATGTCAGAGGACCGTTGCATTCTGTCCCGTTGCATCAGGTCTAATGCAACGAAGAACTAATCTAATGCAACGACATTTTCTTTGTGTTGCATTAGAGTGACATCTAATGCAACGGGCCGTTTGGTGAAATAATGCAATGGTAATTCTCTAATGCAATGATAATGATATACTCCCTCCGTCCCGGCCGAAGTGTCCGAAAAGGACAATTGCACGAGAATTAAGAAAAGTGATGTAAGAAAGAGAAAAGTTTAAATGTTGTGAGTATGAAAAATTAAATAGGAGAGAGAATGAGTGGGATGAATAGTTAGGAGAGAGAATGTTGTGAGTGTAAAAGTAAAGTAGGAGAGAGAATGAGTGGGTGGAATAGTGAAAAAACTTTCCTTTTTTGGGTATGAGACATTTTAAATGGGACGCCCAAAATAGAAACTTGGGACACTTCGGCCGGGACAGAGGGAGTATAATGCAACGGCTCGTTTGGTAAAATAAAGCAACGGTTCTTTTCTAATGCAACGACTTGTTAGGTGAAATAAAGCAACAGGCCTTTTCTGATGCAACGGCCTACATATAGGTAATAATATTAATTTTATATTTTAATATAATATACTAATGATAATATTCAATAAATAATAAAAGATGATATTGACATTAAAAACTTAAATATATAAAAAATAACATTTCATGTTTCGTGTCCAAAAAGACACATTAGATAAATAAGTAACATGATCTAACAAGTTTCATGCTCAAAACCCAAACGATATAATGTTATAATGTTCTATCTCTCGATAACAATTCTAGTTTAACTACAACCCACAAAATGATGTAAAAACAAAAAATAGGCTCCACCATCTCATTGATTATTCTTCATATCCATTTAGCTCACCATGTACCTACAAGTTAAAACATAGAGGATTAGAACTACAAAATAAAAATATTTTAGCTTTTGTTTATGAACATTAGAAACTGTTTTTTTGTGTGTGATACTAAAATATGTTGTTCTCTTTAGTTTTTATTAGGGTAGAAGAATCCAAGCAATCATACCTGGGTCATCTATGATTATAGATATGTGTTTTGTATATACTCTTAGCATAAGAGAAGCTCGACCAAGTAGTAAGCTATAAACATCAGCATTTGCACCCAATTCTTTTCAGTTCAAACCACTAATAGAACCTGCACTTCCAAATTATATATGTAGTTATATAACGAAAGGTAAGCATCAATGGAGTAAAGTTGTGTTTGTTTCAATGCCTCTCTCATCAAACTAAGCATGCACGCCAGAGCCGAAAAATAGTTAAAGCTGCTAATTGAGAGAGGTTGTAAACCTTTGGGCGAACAGGCTTCACAAATGAAGGTCGAATAGGAACACCATAAACTTTAAGCTGAGAAGGTTTCAGACCAGCTTTCAGTGCCCACTTTGCCACCTCATCTGTTGGGCAATAGCATCTTGTTACAAGCTTATGAAACCTTCAATAAGCAACGAGCTAAACGGTTAGGTTATCACTTAGTATAGTATTCAGGCAAGTCATTACTACTGCCAACATACCATGTAGGATGGCAAGTGCTTAAATCCGTCACAACAGTGGTGAATACAATCTTTTCCAAAAGACCATTTGACCTCAATATCCGAAGTGGAACATGCTGCATAAGAGGATGTACACTGATAATTATATCAGGCTGTATTTCATTAGACCATTGGCAACTTCTCTGTGGAATAAAAGAAAGTAGAGTTAGATGAGAAAACATAACCATAAAGCCAAAATAACTAAGTTGTAAGGTACTATAATAATACCATATTAAACATTTTAAAGAATCATTCAATAAATAGAAGGAAATCATAAGTACTAAAGTGTAGACTAGTAATTGGGAAGTGATAACCAAAAAAAGAGCATGTGATATGCATATGTATTTGCATGAAATAGATCATGAAAACCAAGCTAGGCATAAGTTAGTAATGAACAAAAGACATAACAAATCACAGATAGGCAATAGTGGAAATCGTTATCAAATGAAAGCACCATCTCAAATTGGATAAGCTACAAAGGATTGTGTGCCTCTTCAATTGCAAAGGACTACAATTTATCAAAGACTAGGAAGAGGGGCAAGACAGAGGAGACGGTTAACTACTAACACAGCACTTCAAATATGCTTCCCTTATCAGATGCAAAACTTTCTTTCATGGCCTGTATCCGACTTAGGGGTTTGTTGAGGGGGTAACCCAAGGGCAAGGACTTCTTTCTGATATGCTGTTGAGAGAGTGTCAGGACATCTTAAAAGCACAATGAACAACCTGGCCAGTGGGCCTGTTCTAATTTAATTATTTAGCAGCAGTGACAATTAAATCTTTAAACTGCTTCTTTCCATATACTCACTTATAAGTCCTGTTTGAAAAACAAAGGTAATAACTTTACGGGTTTTAAACTTGACAGTTGCAACATTATAATTGAAACTATCCAAAATAGATATAGGCATGGTAATTAAGGTCAATTACACAAATAGGTAAATGAGAATCATAAGGAGTGCAATTATATTGAAGAACTTACAGCTAGGTGTTGTGAGCTTGAGGGTTCTAAAACAAATGTCATAAAGAGCCTCATTATCAAGAACCATACACTCATCTGCATTTTCAACCAGCTGGTGAACAGACAAGGTTGCGTTATAAGGCTCAACAACTGTATCAGACACCTTTGGTGAAGGGAACACAGAGAAAGTCAACATCATTCGATCAGGGTATTCCTCCCAGATCTTAGAGATCAGAAGGGTTCCCATCCCAGATCCTGTTCCTCCTCCGAGAGAGTGGCAAACCTGAAATCCTGCAAAAGAACAACAGAAAAATTATCAACACAGCCGATATATATATTCACATATAGATTGCATATAACATTCAAAATCAAATGAACAGAACGTATTCATGAAAAATTGTCAAACGGAAAAGCATGGCACTGAACTAGGGATTGATAGGAGTAAAATCAAGAAACCAAATATTCGAAGTCCAAACCAAAAACATAGGGAATGCATGCTTTTAATGGATTACTTTCATTAGAGTAACAGGAAAAGCATGGCACTGAACTACCGTTTCATCAGTGAGACAACCAGATGTTAGGGAATACTGCGATAGGGCTGGCCTTATACTAATGAGCATTGTTGAGATATTGACAAATCTTGTCAATATCTTTTCCTTTTCCTTGTAAATATTGTTTTCTTATGTATGTATTGTATGTTAGGAAGTCTTCTTTTCTAAGTAGGAAAGTAGAATATGTAGTCATAATAGAATCCTAGTCAAAGTAGGATTGTGGTGTATATATATAGGTTGTATCTTTCATAATTCTTCAAGAAGTGAAATAAGAATTTCCTCTTCACATATTTCGAATTCTAACTTGGTATCAGAGCCATGAATACCGAGGGAAGTGGCGAGAAGAAAACTATGGATGAAAGGAGATCTCCATATTTTCTTTCTACGAGTGACAATCCGGGAATGATTCTCACCCATGTTCAATTGAGGGGAGAGAATTATGAAGAATGGGCTAGGGTTTTCAAGGGATCATTGAGGGCTAAGACAAAAACGGCCTTCATTGATGGAACCATTGAAAAACCCACCACGGAGGATGAATTGGAACATTGGCAAACGGTAAACTCAATGGTTGTTTCATGGATCTTTAACACCATTGAGCCGAGCCTACGTTCCACGGTAAGTTATGTGGATGATGCAAAGACGCTATGGGACGATTTGCGGGAGAGATTCTCGGTTGGAAACGGACCTAGGATTCAGCAATTGAAGGCAGACTTGGCAAACTGCAAGCAACAAAAAGGCGAAAGTGTGGCGGCTTATTTTGGTCGTGTAAAGAAATTATGGGACGAGCTGAATGATTATGATGCACTCCCGACTTGTTCATGTACGGGATGCAGGTGTAACATTAGCACAAAGTTAGTCCAATGACGTGAAGACGAGAGGGTTCATCAATTTGTTATGGGACTTGATGCACCGAAGTTTGAGAACGTGAAATCCTCCATACTGAACACAGAACCTTTGCCTAATGTGAATAAGGCATATTCTATGATTGCACGAGAAGAAAGAGTCCGGGGCAGCCTGCATGAAGATTATCCAGGCGCACTGCTTCTTTGTCGAGATAGTTGTGGGATCAATCATGTGCGCCTGATGATAATCTGGCCCGATCATACAACTGGTTCGAAGATAGAAAGAAAGGAGGGGAGCAGTACTGTTTGTTCTCACTGCAAGAAGAAGGGACATGATATGGATACATGCTACAGGCTGGTGGGATACCCAGATTGGTGGGGAGAACAACGCTTAAAGAACATGAAGGGACGAGGCGGAAATACTTCGGCTACTGGAAGATTCAATCCACGAGTCAACACGGTGCATACTAGCGGTGAGGGAGCTGCTGGGATAACAGATGCAGATCGGGTCTGCTTCTTTGGGGTTCACGCCTGAACAATGGACTCACCTCAAGGAGTATATGCAGACACATGTGCAAACAGCTGATTGTACAACTGATCGCACAACTGGGAGAATGAATGGTAAGACAAATAATGAATCTTGGCTAGTCGATAGTAGAGCTAATCGACATATAACAAGTAATATTGCTCTGTTGGAAAACATACGACAGATTGAGGCTAACCACATAGGATTGCCCAATGGAAGATATATGATTGCCACGAAAGAAGGAGATGTTGTCATCGGATCACATCTACATTTCAGAAACGTTCTATATGCCCCCACTTTCAACTGCAATCTTTTATCTGTCTCTCAATTGCTTAATGATCCCAATCATATAGTGCACTTTTCTGACAAATTGTGTGTTGTACAGGACCGAGCCACGAAGATTTTGATTGGAACGGGTGAACAAGACGGGGGGTTGTACTACTTGCGGGGAACAACAGGGACGCAAGCTTGCAACATCAGAGAATCCGGAAGTTATCAGTTGTGGCATCAACGACTTGGACATCCATCAAGTAAAGTGGTTGGTTTATTACCTTTTATTAGTCATAGTAGTATTGATAAGGACGTTTGCGGAATTTGTTGCCAAGCTAAGCAAAGTAGGGACAAGTTTTCGCTTAGTGATAGTAACTCTATTGAAAATTTTGATTTAATTCATTGTGATATTTGGGGTGATTATCGAAAGCCTGCAATGTGTGGAGCCATTTATTTTTTGACCATTGTGGACGATCGTTCACGTGCCTGTGGGTGTACTTAGTTAAGTCCAAAAGTGATGTTTCTCAAATTTTGAATTTTTTTTTGTCATGGTCGAAAGGCAATTTAATAAACGTGTCAAGAAGATTAGGAGTGACAATGGGACGGAATTTACTTGTTTAGAAAAATATTTTCTTGAACATGGCATTGAGCATCACACCACTTGCATTCGTACGTCCCAACAAAATGGAAGGGTAAAAAGGAAGCATAGACATATTTTTAATGTGTCTCGTGCTTTAATGTTCCTAGCAAAATTACCGGTGAAATTTTGGGGGGAATGTGTGTTAGCGGCAGGGCACCTTATTAATCGTACCCCTTCGAAATTATTGAACGGAAAAAGCCCCTATGAAATTCTTTTTGGAAAATCCCCTTCTTACAAACACATTAAGGTCTTTGGTTCTCTATGTTATGTTCATTACTCTCGAAGGAATAATGATAAATTTGCTAGTCGAAGCAGACGATGTGTTTTCTTGGGGTATCCCTTTGGGAAGAAAGGTTGGCTAGTGTATGATCTTGATGAGCATAAAATGCTCATTTCAAGAGATGTTGTCTTTGTGGAAAAGGAGTTCCCATTTGCTAGAGATTGGACTGATCCAGATAAAGTCTATACAGATTCGGACATCTTTCTTTGTGAGTCTACAAATGAAATTGTCCATGAAGAAGACAATGCTCATGAGGGCATTCAGTTGTCTGACCAGTTGTGTGAACAACTTGAACAGCCTGAACAGCTGCCTGAACAGTTGCCTGCCCAGTTGTTTGAACAACCCGCTGCACAAGTGCCTGCACATCTGGTTACAGATTCTGATCAGCGTCCCGAATTCTCTTCTGATCCATTCTAGGTGACTGAACAAGTCGCACCAGAGATTTTGGGTCGAGGTCAGAGAGCCAAAGTTCCCTCCTCAAAGTATCCTTCATTCGAATATGAGTTGGGCAAAGCAAACACCGCACGAGTCCCCTCCCCGTCTAGTTCGTCAGTCCAAAAGAAATCTTCAGGTACTCGTTATCCATTATCACACTTTGTTAGTTGCACTAACTTCTCTATGGCACATAGTTGCTTCTTGGCTGCCATTGATTCAGGTATTGAGCCGAAGCATTTTGGTGAACCGGTCACATCCCCTAAATGGCGTGAGGCTATGCATAATGAGCTCGATGCTCTTGATCAAAATGGTACATGGGAATTGGTGGATACTCCTGTTGACAAGAAAGTGATTGGCAACAAATGGGTTTACAAGATTAAATACAACGCAGATGGGTCAATTGAACGATACAAGGCCCGGTTGGTGCTTGGGAAACCGTCAGGTTGAAGGAGTGGACTTCAAGGAGACTTTCGCACCCACAATAAAGATGGTTACCGTCCGTGTTTTCCTCTCTATTGCTGCAGTTCGAGGGTGGGAGCTTCATCAAATGGACGTCCACAACGCCTTTCTTCATGGGGATCTAAGTGAGGATGTGTATATGAAGGTACCATTGGGACATCCAGCTTCATCTTCTGGCAAAGTTTGCAAACTAAAGAAATCATTATATGGCTTACGAGAAGCTCCCCGGTGTTGGTTTGCAAAGATTTCCGTGGCGCTATTAGAATACGGGTTTACTCAATCATGCTCAGATTATTCTCTCTTCTCTCTTCAGACTTCCACTTCCGAAATTCACGTGCTTGTGTATGTTGATGACTTGGTTATTGGAGGCAATGAGTCGACTGCAATTCGTCGTTTCAAAGCCTATCTCAGTCGTTGCTTTCATATGAAAGATCTTGGCCGTATCAAGTATTTCTTGGGTCTTGAAGTTGCAACACATCCGTATGGCATCTTTCTTTCTCAACGAAAGTATGCCCTTGACATCCTTTCCGAGGCAGGACTTCTTGGAGCACGTCCGGCTTTTACACCCATTGAACAGAATCATCGTTTGGCTTTGACTGCAGACGATGACTTGCGTGATCCTGAATTATCTTATAGCGTGCATGTTCTTGCACAATTTATGACCAAGCCCTAGATTGCTCATTGGACTGCTGCGTTGCGTGTGGTTCGTTATTTGAAAACCCGTCCTGGACAAGGCATTCTCTTGAAATCATCCTCCGCCTCACGAATACGAGTCTATTGTGATTCTGATTGGGCTAGTTGTCCCATCACGCGACGTTCACTCACTGCCTATTTCATTTTCCTTGGTGATTCACCTATCTCTTGGAAAATAAAGAAGCAATTTACGATCTCTCGGTCTTCAGCAGAGGCAAAATATCGTTCTATGGCTAATGCGACATGTGAGCTCAAATGGTTTCTTGGCCTTCTTCGATCCTTTGGATTTAGACATGACTCTCCGGTGTCTCTTCTTTGTGATAGTCAATCTGCTATACATATGGCTCAGAATCCAGTTCATCACGAACGTACGAAGCATATCGAAGTTGACTGTCATCTTGTTCGTGATGCTGTTCGCACAGGTGTCCTCACAACTCGGTATATTCACACATCCGAACAATTATCTGACGTTCTTACCAAGGCATTGAGTAGTAAACAGTTTTCCATTCTACTTCGCAAGTTGGGCGTTTGTGACCTACACGCTCCAACTTGAGGGGGGTGTTGAGATATTGACAAATCTTGTCAATATCTTTTCCTTTTCCTTGTAAATATTGTTTCCTTATATATGTATTGTATGTTAGGAAGTCTTCTTTTCTAAGTAGGAAAGTAGAATATGTAGTCATAATAGAATCCTAGTCAAAGTAGGATTGTGGTGTATATATATAGGTTGTATCTTTCATAATTCTTTAAGAAGTGAAATAAGAATTTCCTCTTCACATATTTCGAAATCTAACTAGCATATCCATGATGGTTCCATAATTTGCCGAATTACAACATTTTTCTCTAAGAATCAGAAACATGTATGTTTCTTATGGTTTCAGCATCCAACTTTCTTACTCGTTGAAAAATACTTCATGGGAAAAGGGGGGGGGGAACTACTTATTTACCTGCACATTTTGACCTGCGATTGCCAAATGGATCTATATCATCTTCAGTGGAATCCTTAAGGTATGGATTCTTCATGCAAGGCGATCGCTGGCATTACTCTACAGCGTAAAGCTACTGCAGATTGTGAAACATAATACTGAATTTTTGGTGGTTCAGTTACTGCTGTTTCTTCTATTGTTCTTTTATCTGATTCCAAAGTATCGCTTGCAAGTTCAAACCCTGTTAAAGGTGAGATTTTTGCACTCAATTAAATTTAAACAGGGCATATGATAATAACTTCATTTCCGTTCAACAAAAACAAACTAAGGGAGTATACAAAATAAGGTTATAGTGATATAAGAAAAAATGGTGTATAATCATTAAGAGATAATCAGCAGCTCAGCAAAGAGGATGCCAACACCCAGGACGCTGAAACAATAAGAGCCAAATTCATAACTGTTAAAATTTTATATAACTTTTTTCAAAAAAATGTATGTAGTAAATAAAAGTCTAAAATAGTCTTCTTTATCCAAAAAAAAAATTGAAAAAAAAGTCAACTTTTTTAAAGAACTTAACAGAAACTGTTAAAAAGTTAATTTTTTTCCAAAAAACTGTTAAAATTTTAACTTTTTTATTCAAAAACTGTTAGAAAATTAACTTATTTCGTAACTGTTTTTAGTTCTGTTAAAAAAATCTTTTAAAAACCTAATTTGAAGAAAAAAAGAAAAAAAAAGTTATGTTTTATTTCTTTTAAAATTCATAACATTTTTCTATAACTTTTTGCAAAAAAAAAATGTATGTAGTAAATAATAGTCTAAAATAGTCTTCTTTATTCAAAAAAAAATTGAAAAAAAAAGTTATTTTTTTATAGAACTTAACAGAAACGGTTAAAAAGTTAACTTTTTTATTCAAAAACTATTAGAAAATTAAGTTTTTTCGTAACCCATGCATACACTATACACCATATACCCGTACCTTTACCTTAAACCATAACTCATACCCTAAACCATATGTCATATGGCCATATCCTATACCCTAAACCATAACCTTTAGATAAATAACAATTGCATTAGAAGGATATAATGCAACGCCAAGTAACTTAATGCAATGGTGTTATTCAAGGCGTTGCATTAGTAATACAGCAATTGCATTAGAAGGATATAATGCAACGCCAATTAACTTAATGCAAGGGTGTTATTGAAGGCGTTGCATTAGTAATATAGCAATTGCATTAGAAGGATATAATGCAACGCCCATGTAACTTAATGCAAGGGCTTTATGATGGTGTTGCATTAGAAGAATCTAATGTAATGCCTAGAAACCTAAGGCAACGCAAAGGACATAGCCGTTGTAATAGCTCAAATAAACCGTTGCATCGATGAAATAATGCAACGCCTTTCTAAAGCATCGTTGCATTTGATGCGTTTGATGTGTTACATTTGTTCAAAAATGTAGTAGTGATGGTTCAAGAAATCCGAACCAGTTTTGAATATGTTCAAAGCAATCTGCTAGAAATAAATCGACAAAGACTAAAAGTAGGACTCTTAGCAACAAGACTCCTCCATCTCAATAACATCACATGATGAAATCCGGTTGTGAACTTCCATGAAAGATAATCTAGAAGAATAATTCTGTCGGCAAATGGGGCCCACTTTCAGCAAGCATCTTTTCTTTATTAAAGTAGTTTGTTTTATTATTTGTATTATTATCTGTAGCCATTATTAGATGTGACGATGGGGCCCAATGAGCACTCGACATCAATAATGTTTTCTTTACTTTTGTAAAAGTTGTGTGTCCTGGCTTGTTTGGACGAGCCTATTACCTCTCTAAATATAGAGAGTTTAGGATCAGTTGTAATTACGCTTTAATGAAATGGAAGAAAATTTAATCTCCGTTTCTCTCTCTCGGTCTACAATTACTAGTTTTTAAGTTTGCACTACAATTGGAATAGGAGACTGGACAGTGTATCAAAATCGTACAAGGAACATGCAGCAATTACCTGCACCTCCAAAAAATGAAGATATAGCTTCCACTTCATCCAGTAAGATAATATCTTACAAAGAAATAGCAGTCACTAAGAACTCTCAGGAACAGGAATATTTTGAAATTCCTGTTACAGAAAAAATCATGTATATTGAGGATGAAGAAATTCAGATAGCTCATAATGATGGGTGGTCAATAAAAACAAGATATCTTGAATCAAGAGGATATCCAGGCCTACATGGGCAAACCAAGCCAAATTTAGAAATTTTGCTAAAAGTTACTGAATCAGTAACTTTAACTCGTCACTTTCAGAATAATAATCCCGAATGTTTTATAAAGCCAAATGGATATAAAGCCATAAGAATAGCTGAGGGAAAATATATTTAATTTAATTATTGAGATTATATCCAAGCTTTTTCAAAAGTGTTTTATTACCAAAATTCCAAGAATAAACATTTGGTTTTTCACAATAAATCTAGAAATTCTGGAAAAACCGATTCCAAATTAGGTTTACGATTGGTGGTCAAAATTTGGTCCTTCTTTGAAAATATTACCCAAAGAAATTATGGATTTATATAATCCATGGTGTGACAATAGTTCACTAGTTTCAAAATTGCAAACTGAAAATTTGATTTTTGGATAATGTCCTTTTTTATTCTTTGCAAAGTTCCAAATTCCATGAATTTGGAGATGGACAATTTCCGTCGCTTTTGATAAAATAAATATTCCAATGTTATAAAGAAATTTCTTTTATAAATGGTGAAATAGAATGGGTACAAAAGATATCCAAAAAATAACAATTATTATTAAAACTGTTATTACCGGTGACCAGAGTAAGGGATTCAAGGAACAAGGCTTCCAACCATCAGCTATGTCTAATATGAAAATCTATTTCCAGAAAAAATATCCAATAGAATTCGAAGAACAAATTATGGTTCGAGTTCTGGATTATATGAAGAATGAATTCCTCAACACCTTCCCGACTCAACCCTCAAAGGGTGATGATGAATCAATGAAGACTGTTTTATCTCAGGGATCTATGGATTCCACTAATACTTTTAATTGTCTAGCAGGTGAAACTCAACCTGAGGAACCTACACTAGAGGATGTCTGGGATGCTCTAATAGAATCCATATCTCAACAACATAGAAATTATTAAAGGAAAGAGCCCGATTAATAAAGATTAAATGACTCTTCTTAAACTGACTTTCAATAAGCTCAAGAAGCGAGAGAAGAAAATTAATAAGAAGATTAAACTTCTGGAAATCCAAATGGATATAAAGCCATAAGAATAGCTGAGGGAAAATATATTTAATTTAATTATTGAGATTATATCCAAGCTTTTTCAAAAGTGTTTTATTACCAAAATTCCAAGAATAAACATTTGGTTTTTCACAATAAATCTAGAAATTCTGGAAAAACCGATTCCAAATTGGGTTTACGATTGGTGGTCAAAATTTGGTCCTTCTTTGAAAATATTACCCAAAGAAATTATGAATTTATATAATCCATGGTGTGACAATAGTTCACTAGTTTCAAAATTGCAAACTGAAAATTTGATTTTTGGATAATGTCCTTTTTTATTCTTTGCAAAGTTCCAAATTCCATGAATTTGGAGATGGACAATTTCCGTCGCTTTTGATAAAATAAATATTCCAATGTTATAAAGAAATTTCTTTTATAAATGGTGAAATAGAATGGGTACAAAAGATATCCAAAAAATAACAATTATTATTAAAACTGTTATTACCGGTGACCAGAGTAAGGGATTCAAGGAACAAGGCTTCCAACCATCAGCTATGTCTAATATGAAAATCTATTTCCAGAAAAAATATCCAAAAGAATTTGAAGAACAAATTATGGTTCGAGTTTTGGATTATATGAAGAATCAATTCCTCAACACCTTCCCGACTCAACCCTCAAAGGGTGATGATAAATCAATGAAGACTGTTTTATCTCAGGGATCTATGGATTCCACTAATACTTTTAATTGTCTAGCAGGTGAAACTCAACCCGAGGAACCTACACTAGAGGATGTCTGGGATGCTCTAATAGAATCCATATCTCAACAACATAGAAATTATTAAAGGAAAGAGCCCGATTAATAAAGATTAAATGACTCTTCTTAAACTGACTTTCAATAAGCTCAAGAAGCGAGAGAAGAAAATTAATAAGAAGATTAAACTTCTGGAAATCCAAATGGATGAATACTTCCAAAAGTATCATCACGGCACCTTGGCAGAAAGAAAGAGGAGGATGGTTCAAGAAATCCGAACCAGTTTTGAATATGTTCAAAGAAATCTGCTAGAAATAAATCGGCAAAGACTAAAAGTAAGACTCTTAGCAACAAGACTCCCCCATCTCAATAACATAACAGGATGAAATCCGGTTGAGATCTTCCATGAAATATAATCTAGAAGAATATTTCTGTCAGCAAATGGGGCCCACTTCAACAATTATTTTTGCTTTAGACAGCAAGTATCTTTGCTTTATTAAAGTAGTTTGTTTTATTATTGGTATTATTATCTGTAGCCATTATTAGATGTGGCGATGGGGCTCAATGAGCACTCGACATCAATAATGTTTTCTTTACTTTTGTAAAAGTTGTTTGTTTTCTTTACTTTTGTAAAAGTTGTTTGTCCTGGCTTGTTTGGATGAGCATATTATCTCTCTATATATAGAGAGTTTAGGATCAGTTGTAATTACACTTTAATGAAATGGAAGAAAATTTTCTCTCAGTTTCTCTCTCTCAGTCTACAATTACTAGTTTTTAAGTTTGCACTACAATTGGAATAGGAGACTGGACATTGTATCAAAATCGTACAAGGAACATGCAGCAATTACCTGCACCTCCAAAAAAGGAAGATATAGCTTCCACTTTATCTAGTAAGATAATATCTTACAAAGAAATAGCAATCACTAAGAACTCTCAGGAACAGGAATATTTTGAAATTCCTGTTACAGAAAAAATCATATATATTGAGGATGAAGACATTCAGATAGCTCACAATGATGGGTGGTCAATAAAAATAAGATATCATGAATCAAGAGGATATCCAGGCCTACATGGGCAAACCAGGTCAAATTTAGAAATTTTGCTAAAAGTTACTGAATCAGTAACTATAACTCATCACTTTCAGAATAATAATCCCGAATGTTTTATAAATTTTAGCAAATGCCATATTAATAAGATATTGCTCCCAAGAGAATGGGGATTAAATCCAAATGGATATAAAGCCATAAGAATAGCTGAGGGAAAATATATTTAATTTAATTATTGAGATTATATCCAAGCTTTTTCAAAAGCGTTTTATTACCAAAATCCCAAGAATAAACATTTGGTTTTTCACAATAAATCCAGAAATTCTGGAAAAAACGATTACATATTGGGTTTACGGATGGTGGTCAAAATTTGGTCATTCTTTGAAAATATTACCCAAAGAAATTATGGATTTATATAATCCATGGTGTGACAATAGTCCACTAGTTTCAAAATTGCAAACTGAAAAATTGATTTTTGGACAATGTCCTTTTTTATTCTTTGCAAAGTTCCAAATTCCATGGATTTGGAGATGGACAATTTCTGTCGCTTTTGATAAAATAAATATTCCAATATTAAAAATAAATTTCTTTTATAAATGGTGGAATAGAATGGGTACAGAAGATATCCAAAAAATACTCTCTCTCTCTCTCTCACTCTCTTTATCTCTCTAAGTGTATTCTAGATCTACATTTTCTATGTAGTGGTATAAATTTTGACCGTGGTTGTGGACATTTTGAGGGTCGTAGAGGTCGTTTTTATGGTGGCGACGGACGGTGGTGGCAAACAGTGGTATTGACGGGTGGTGGGAATTAGTGGGCTGATGGTGGTGTTTGTGATGATGGTGTTAGTGATGGGGTGGTATTGGATGGTATTTTTTACCAACAAACTAATTATTAAATTTCAAAATACAATTATTGTTTTTAATCAAATCTCTCCTCTCCCTCCAATTAACCTTAAATCACAACACCTTCCCTGTCGCCCCTCCCCGTCGGCCCCTATGACGACAACCTTGTGATTGCGTTGATCCGGGCTCTCTCTCTCTCTCTCTCTCTCTCTCTCTCTCTCTCTCTCTCTCTCTTTCACTCTCTAAGTGTGTTCATGTGTATTTATGTTTCATATGTTTGCTATTTTTTGGATATTTATTTTTTTTAAAAATACCTTTAAAGAAAATTTAAAATTCTTGGTGTGATAATTATTGTATAAAATATTTTTAATTTTAATTATTATACACTAAAAGGCTTTTTATTTATCAGCAATGAATACCTATTTAAAAAAAAAAACTCTTCTAAGTGGGATTATTTTCTTGAAGAAAATATATTTTATGTTTTTTAGTATGTTTTTTAGTTATCTTTTTCTCACTTAATGGTCTTAAACTATTATTTGAGATGGGTACATAATTTAAAAGGAGAGAAATTGGGTGAGAGAAAAAAAATGTGAGGGAGAAATAAAAGGGAGTGGAGGTTAGGGGAACATTTTTTACGGCTTAATTTTGGGCTAATTGTTATTGAAACTTTTATACTTTTTCTTTAATAAGATTGTTACTTTTTTTATATCATTTTATTTTCTTTTTTGTGTTTATGGGTATATTAGGATCAAGAGGGAAGCCTTGAAATTCATAACATGGTACAAACAACACTAAGGGGGGTATATGTGAAGTGGTTCTATTTTTTATTTATTTATTTATTTTATTTATTTTGGCTTTGGTTCCGGATAATAAATGTATTGATAAAGAAAAAGTTATTTTCTAAAATTTTAAAACCTTCATTGCTTAGGATTGAGGTTTCATGCATCATTATTTAATTGGCTTCCTTTTAGGGTTGGGGATTGGCTTTTTGATGTATTAGAAGGTTATTGTTGCTATTGTTGACATTTTTTGTTATTGAGTTTCGATTTATGTTATGTTCAATAAAGTGGCGTGATAAAGTTTATGTAATGGTGTTATCTGCTTATAGTATTAAGGGTCATTTTCTTTTCTTAATTCCCATTTGCTTCCGGTTTTGGTTTTGCATATATGTATGCGTGTGTGATTTTATGATCTTTGCAATTCGTACAATTGAGTGAAAAATCAGTGTTTGATTTGAAGAATTGATTGTGTAGATCAGGTGATTAGTATTGATTAAGGTCTTATGATGTTCATTGTTAATTTAAATGGTTTATGGGAATTGATTATGGGTCACTACAAGAAAGTTGACTATTTACGGCACTTATTTACGGCGGTCGACGCGTCCACCGTATATAAGTAAAATATACGGCGGTATACCATATCCGCCGTATATAATACTTATATACGGCATACTTGAGCCGCCGTATATACTTTATACACGTACATTTGACGTATACGTATCTGAGATTTTAGTTATATATGGCGGTAAGCAAGTAGCCGCCGGAAATAGTACAATATATACGGCGGTATACACGGAGCCGCCGTATATAGAAACATTATATACGACGGTGGGAACGGAGCCATCGTAAATAGTAACATTATATATGGCGGTGTACATTATCTGCCGTAAATAGTAATAAATACCGCGAAATCAATTTTGCCTCTCAGTTCGCGCAAAACCCAAAATTCTCTCCTCTCTCTCTCTCTCTCTCTCTCCTCTCTACGGCAAAGCACCGCTCTCAATTGACGGCAAGATCGACGGCGACCGGTGACGAACGCAGCTCCGGTGAAGACCCTGCTCCGGTGAAGACTCTGCTCTGGTGAAGAACCCAGGTTTGAAGCTTTCTTTTCTAATTTCTCTCTTATTCGTTTCTTGCCGCCATTATTTTGCCTCTCGTGAAGATTTATTTTCTAATTTCTCTCTTTTCTTTCTACAGTTTCATCGTCTTCACCTCCCTGCGGAAAAACAGAAGCTCCTGTGAAAAGATCTGCCTTCTTTCTCTCTCTAAAAAGTCTCATTTTGTCAATGCCAGGTACGATTTCTCTCTTATCAGTTTTTATTTTTTTAATGAAATTTAATTTTGTTTTTATATATATATTTTTTATTTTTGATTAATTATTTGCAGTTGATGCTTTTTTTGTGATGGATTATGTTTAGATCTGTGAATCATGATTTGTAACAGATGGCTGTTTGGGTTTAAAATTTTGATGTGAATTTTGATATTAATTGTTGCTCCCAACTGTGATTACCCATCATATTGCTGGAATTTAGGGTTTTAATTGTTATTTGCTAGTTTAAACATATTCTATGCTGACAAAAATATGAGCTAGAACTTTGGGTTGAAATTGTCATATATGTTTGTGTTTGAGTTGGACTAGTCAAGAGTCCTTTTTCAGGATGTAGGGAGTAAGTCTTGACTATTATCATGTCATATCGACATTCCATCATGCATCCTTCTTAGTTGATACTTTAAACATGAAGTTAACTTGAATGACAATGTGGTCATCAATGATTAAAAGTATGTTGGATTGGAAAATAAAACGAGTAGCAAAGAAAGCAAGTAACTGAAGTAGGAGAACAAACTTACCAAATGAAGAGGATCATGAACAACAGTATCAAGTGCAACAGCATTGTGCTTGATAGATATTTTGCTGATGTTGTTGTTGCTGTTGTTGCTGATGGAATGTTGGTAATTAATGAAAATGCACTTGTCATATTTGAAAATAATTAAGCCTTGAAAATGCACTTGTCATATTTGAAAATAATTGAGCTGTAGTAGGTGTCGTGATCCTCTCTCTCTCTCTCTCTCTCTCTCTCTCTCTCTCTCTCTCTCTTTTCAATTGTATACTTGGATATTCTCTTAAAGTTCACTTCGCTTCACTTCAATACACTTCAATTCTTGTCTACCATCAATTTGATTGATGTACAAACACATACTCCCTTCATCCCGTAATGAGTCCCATTTGACTATTCAATTATTTTAACGACCCGTTTTCATTTTCATAACCAAGCACCAATTATAATAGCTCCAAGTTTCATATATAAATAGGCTCAATTTTAACTCAAGAACCAAAGCTCTTAACTATTTAAAGGCAAACTGTCTTGAGCAAGTACGGTATTATTATGGACCTGTGGTATATTGTACATTCTACAAAAAGCTGATATCATCTTGATGTCCTTTTGGTGGCACGTCTTACTTGTAACCATGAATGCTCCCTCCGTTCCATGTTAATTGTCTACTATTCATTTTCATGTTTCTTATATTTTTTTTGCCAGATATGCCGCCAAGGAAGCAATTAATAGCTGAGGGCTCAACAAAGAAAATAAGAGGGGTGGCAAAATCAATGAAAAAATGGGGTAAATAAAAACTAAATATAATATGGAATGAATTTGGACAACCCTGTGGTGGGAAAAATGCAAAACTAGCTACTCAGCTAGAATATTTTGTGAGAAATGGGGAACATTTCCCATTA
Organism: Adenophora triphylla var. japonica; assembly: GCA_022495995.1. Taxonomy (NCBI): domain Eukaryota; kingdom Viridiplantae; phylum Streptophyta; class Magnoliopsida; order Asterales; family Campanulaceae; genus Adenophora; species Adenophora triphylla. The sequence goes on from JAFEMH010003414.1 coordinate 53,462, forward strand.
ACTAGAGAATGGCATTAGATGAAACGTGCAGTTCTAGATCACGTATGGAGAAACGTTCAAGTAAGTTGTAATCCATATTCCTTACATAAATCTCACGTTTACTTGATTATTTTTTCTTGGATTTAGTTTTGTATTCTAGTAAGTAGTCAAAAGTCTTATGATTCTCTAACAATTGTTCTTTTTCTTTGTTGAATTTTATATAGGATAATACCAATGCGCCTCTCGAGTATGAGCAAATTATGTATCTAGCTCTCGATAAACAATGGAGAGATTGGAAATATCAGGTGAGACAAGCATATAATAAGTATGCAACAGACGACTTTATTTACTTGTTATATGTATTTATTTAGATCTCATTTGCTTACTATGAAATTTTACTCACATTTATGATTATGACTTTTTAATATGCAAATGTCAGGTGAAATGTATGTATAATATGTATGAATCCGACGAGGAGCGATTGGCTCACTCACCCCATGCGTGTGTTGTGAATCAATGGGTTGAACTTGTTGCAATGTGGAGTTCAGAAAAGGCTCAGGTATATTTCAAATTAATCTCAATCTATTATCATGAATGTCTTATAAGTAGTCAAATTAATACTAATATTATTTTTTTTCCAGGAATTATCACAAATAAACCAAGCTAATCGATCAAAGCAAGAGTGCCTTAATAGGACTGGAAAAAAGTCGCATTGCACTCTCATAAAAGAGGTTTGTCATCGTTCAATTTAGTTCTCAGTTTTCAATTAATGCTTCATTTTGTATCGTATATAAATATTTTTTTTTGTCAAATGATTCTATTATAAATGGTAGAGAGGAGACGAGGGATTATCCACTGATCGCATAAGCATGTTCATAGCTACGCGCACGGACAAAGGTGGTCAGGCTGCAGACGAAACCACCTCTCGTATGATCGTAAGTTAAAGTTTCAACCTTTTCTGTTTCAATTTTGTTCTTGTATAGAATACTTTTTCCATTTCTAACTTCATTTTCATAATATTAATTAAAGTTAAAACAATTATATTGAACATGTTTTTTTTTTTATAGTTAACGTTAAATGATGCAATTGAAGATCTACCAGAGGAGGAACAAAACTCTCCCATCAAGCGAGAACATATATTCACAAATCTTATGGGAAATGATGACCATGGGAGAGTGTGCTGTATGGGACAAGGTCTTGCTAAAACTAGGGTGTTTGGTAAAGCCTCAACTTCTAAAAGTGCTTCTGCGGCCCGTGTTACTGAACTTGAGGCGACGATGTCATTAATGCAAAAGCAACTTGAGGATCAACGCCAAATGATAGAAGATTTGAAACGTAGTTTTATGCAACAACATGGAAATGGCAGTAATGGATAGGCGGTGGTATGTTTTCTCAAAGTTCTTGATCCGATTCTATCAATGATGAACTATCACTGTTGTGTTTCTTGCAATTTGCTCCCTTCTCTTGTATTTTTAACAAGTAGTGCACATCTAACATTTTTGAAAACCCTTTTTGGATCAGCAGTCCATACACTTGATGACTTGTCTGTTGGAGATGTTGTGCACTTATCCATTGGTGACTAAGTTCCAGCTGATGATGGAATATTTGTATCAGGATACAGCTTGTTGATTGTAAACATTGATATTGTGTTGTATATATTGAGTTTTGGATTCATGCAACTATCTTTTTTGTGTTATTGGTTATGTTGATATTGTGTTGTATATATATTTACGAAGCCTAGTTATTTTATATACAGGTTGAATTTGGTTTTTTTGGGTGTATTTTTGGTTATATACAGGTTGCATTTGTATGTGTACAGGTTGAATTTGGTTTCTGCAGGTGTATTTTTGGGGGAAGTGAATTATACAGAGCTCACTGCGTAAAAAAAATCTAGTTATTTACGGCGGATTTCTGAAACTGCCGTAAATAGTTCATTGGACGACTCGTCCCCAAAGGGGGACGAGGGTATCAGAGTGGGGTGAAAATGGGACGATTCGTGCTCTGGTGGACGACTCGTCTCTTATATACGGCGGATATATGAAATCGTCGTAAATAACTAGTTATTTACGGCGGTTTCATATATCCGCCGTATATAAGAGACGTGGACGACTCGTCTCCAAAGGTGGACGAGGGTATCAGAGTGGGGCGAAAAAGGGACGATTCATGCTCTATTGGATGACTCGTCTCTTATATACGGTGGATCTACACCTCCGTATATAAATTTCATTATATACGGCGGTTATCTATCGCCGTATAAAGCTTCCTCAAATACGCCTGTTATACATATGGTGTATTTATATTTCAATATATACGGCGGTTGTATTTCCTCCGTATATAGTATTTACGGCGGATATCCCACCGTAAATACTATATACGACGCTACTTTATACGGTGCACTATATATGGCGGATAGTCCGCCGTAAATGATATATACGGCGGCTCGCGTACTATATACGGCGGTTAAAATTCGCCGTATATAGTGTTGTTTCCTGTAGTGGGTTGATAGTATTTTATTGATTTCGGTTTTAGGAATTTAATAAGGGATATGAGAGAAGATGGCTAATGAAATTCAACTACTAAACGTAGTCCTACGAGCCCGTCTCCTTTGAGAAATGCTAAATTCTTTCCGGTATAACATTGATGTTGAGTTGTTTATTTTTGGAGTTGCATTGTAGTCGTGATTTGGGTTATTAACTTTTTTCCATTCTAAATAATTGTTTCACTGATGTCCCTCTATCTTTTTTGTTGTTAGTATAACATTGATGTTGAGTTGTTTATTTTTGGAGTTGCATTGTAGTCGTGATTTGGGTTATTACCTTTTTTCCGTTCTAAATAACTGTTTCACTAATGACCCTCTATCTTTTTTGTTGTTATGAGGAAAACAAGTTGCATTATTCACCACTTTGGTTCCTGAACAATAGAGAACCATTTAGATCACTTTAATTTCTTGATTACTGCTGACAATGTCAATGGGTTACGAAAATTCATGCACACCAAAGTAAAGTTAATTGATCTTCGATTTGGGGAAAATGATTGTGAGATCAATGCTAATTTCTCCCGCGTCATTACACCAAATGTAAGTTAGTTGAAATAAAGTTCTTCGTGAAAAAAAACTAGCTCCTAGATAATTGTTCATTTTTTATTTAATGTACATTTTTAAGTTATTACTTACGTTTAAAAATTGTTAATAGCAAAAATAAATATAAATATTTGAATGGGATACTATTACTTTTTTCAGACTGTCACCATGACATTGGCACGGGTAGGAGTACTATCTATAATACAATACAAAGGCCAGAAAACCACCGAGACAAAAAAGGGCTAGGATTGATCCTAAGAAATTGATCCTACCGTCTAAATTTAACCATAACTTCCTTTGAAAATCTGCCTACTCCATGCCTCTTCCCTTCCCGTTCCCCTCGGTGAAAACTTTTAATTCACTTGCAATGGTCTTCTCTCAGTCCAACGAGGGATCAAGTACACTGCTAATTCCTATCTTTTGACTTCTCCATCAAAAGGATAGTGGGTTACATAAAAAAGGTGAGGGGCTGAGGGGAAAGTGGAAAGTGGGTGGGGTTGGGATTTTGTTAGGGATCATCAATATTGTTGCTTTTGCAATTAAATGGAAATTTTAACAGTTTAGTCGGTTTGATTTTTTTTTATTGTGTTTTGATTATTTACAATGTGATCAAAGATACTAAACATTATGCATTTGGGGGGTTATGATCTCAACCACATATTAGTTATGTTATACTGTCATCGTGCCATTGACACGAATAGGGAAATACTAGTATCATAACATACAGAGTATGTGTCTTTATTCAAAAATTGAGCTTTATATCTTTCATCCAAAATAAATACTATTCATTAAAAAAATCTTAATTACGAGCGAGTATATAATATGACGTGTGCTCATAGCAATTTTTTTCTTCAAATAGACTCTACTTTGTTTTCTTTTTTATTTACCAAGTTGTTCTTTTTTCTTACAATTTTTTTCTTCGTGTTTTAATATTTTTATTCATTTATCTATTTAAATATAAATGTAATTATTTTACTGACGGTACTTTTATATTCATAACTGATGTTGCCAGGAATTTCCTCAAACATCAACACACCGTTGTAGTCAATTTGAGATTCCTCCAGCTCCTTCTTCTCGCCTGCACACAAGCAAACGTAACTGGATCGGGGGCGGCTCCGGCGTAAGCCCCTCCGGCGTGAGGATAAGCAACTGTTTGGGCAAGGATAAACTGAACAATGGAAAGGTGTCTGTGGGTGTATGTGAAACGTACCTTGACAAAGAAGGCCATCCCTCATATATACTCCTTCCCTCGTGCCATGCACATGACCTCCTCACGTTCCATGCCTACTTCCACGTGTCATCATTCAATTAGCTCATACCAAGAATAAACTCAAAGAATGTGATGCTTTTCTCTGACACATATCACATTTCCCAATGCCTAACCGTTCAATGGGTCCCATTTCCTAGATATTTATATGCCGCCTCTTATGAATCGCATCCACTGGAATCCATCTCTCGCCGGATACGGTTAACCATGTGTCGCCTCACCCAAATATCTCGCCTCTCATCTCATATCAATGGTTCGCCTGCTTACCTCATTATCTCGCCGTTAATCAACTAATATCTCTCCCTTATCCTCACATTATCTTGCTTTCACTACCTTGAGTTTCCCTTTCATCGAACTTAGCGGGATATCCCCCGACTCACTTTCTCGCGAACCACACCTGGGCTACCTTTATTCTTATCTTCTTCTTGGGCCTTATCTCGCTTTGGGCCTACTTGATAATTTCTCGCTTATGGACTTGGATCAGGCCCAACCATTATTTTTGGGGAGCATCAGAAGCCCCTAAGTTTGAGCCGAGATTCATTTATGGTCTCGCCAAAAACTTGACGTTCACTGTCTCGCCATCTCGCGACATACAATTCCTTCTCCAAGAAGCCTCCACGCTGGTAATCCCTATCTATACACGTGTTACCTCCACGATGAGCCCCCAAAATTCAATGTGCCGTCATTTGGGAACCGTGCCAAATAAGGAGGGGAAATTTGAATTTTCATCTTAACCGTCACATCAATCACTTCCTCTATTTCCTCTCTCATATAAATACTACTTTCCATTTTCCCATTCCTCTTTTTACTCTTCACGTTCTCTCCGATTATCCCAAAATCCGGCAAACTCAAGCTTTTGATTCCGACGAGCTTTTCTCCATTTTCCACCGTTTCTTTACTGATTTGACCACAAATTCGTTTCTTAAACCCCATTCCGTTCGTCATTTGCTATTTGAAGTTGATTTCGGAGCCTCATTCCTTGTTTCCCAGGATTTCGTCATATTCTCCGGCGATTCTTCATCTTCTCCGGCCGTTCTTCATTTTTACCAGGTAATTTTCCCAAAACCCTTCATATTCTTTAAACCCCCATACTTTGATCTTTCATTTTTCCCAATTGTTTGAGTCTTGTTATTCCCTTTGTCCGTCTCTTCAACTTTGTTCCCAAATTACCCTTCATGGCGAGATACAAGAATTACGCTAGGCAGGTTAGATATGGTAGGTGTCAAGTTTCGTGCGGCTTATACGAGACGCTCGCGAACTACTTGGGCGAGATTGCCCAAGGCCGACATAGTCGGGTTTCTTGTTGAAAACTGGGTTGATCCTTCGTGATTGAGTCCCTTGAAATCCAAGGCCGCTTCTTTCTTCCCCTTCAGCCCCTATGTCCCATATTTTTACTTCCCATAAAGAATTAGTCCATTTTATCAAAGATAAATATGACCCCAATTTAAGCGACTCAATCTGAATCCCACTGTGTCGCTGACCCCTTTTCTAAACGTAGGATGCATTATAAATCTATCCTTTCTTCTTCTTCTTCCAGTGATTCCTGCGAGATGGCTGATCAAGTGACTTCTTCTCCCGCTGCGACATCCAGCAATCCCCCTTCAACTGGGGTTCAAACTTTAAACATGAATGAAGGTAACCTTTTCATCAATCCCGCCCATACTTATGCGGGATCCTCTCTCGCTCCTAATCCGAGTTCCCTCATTCCTAACCCCATTACCACTTGGCACACTCTTTACCATATTGACCATTCCATCTACCACATTTCTGATTTCCAAGGAAATACCTCTCTCGCAAATTTACGAGAAATGCGAGATGGCATTGTAGTTTTACCTTCTCAACTTAAGGCGGGCCTTAGGATTCCCCTAGATCCTTTTCTTTGTGAAGTTTTGTATAAAGCCCAAGCCATGATAACTGAGATTCATCCCAATGCCATAAGGATAATTACTGCTTTTATCACCATATGTCGCGCCTTGAGGAAAGAACCCACGGTCACCTCCCTAGTTACTTTATTTAAAGGATATAAGAAAACCAACAAACTTGAGAACGGGATAGAAGAAACCCGCCTATCTCTGCAATACCAACGAGGCCCTAAAGTCCTTACTCCTTTGCCCGCTAAAGTACATGAATGGTTGAGCGACCCACTCTTCATTGTCTCCCGCGTAGGGTGGTCTCATCCCGCAGATCTCCACCCCATCAAACCTCAAATTGAAACCCGTGATGCCTCTGTTGTTGGCGACAATGCCCTTGTTGCCGCTATTCGTGCCCTTGTCACCCTTCCCGCGGATTCTCCTGATGGTACACCCCAACCTCTCATCTCTTGGAGAGGGATTCTGCGAAATAGGGAATTACTTAATCAAGTCGGAATCGCCGACAACTTATCTCTTGTTCCGCCGCGGGTTCCAATAAGTTACGCTTACTTTGATGGATGGGAGCGGCATACGGATAACAAGTATGCTCATGAGTGCCAGTTGTGCAAGGGTACTCGTAATTGTTCCGCCATGAATACCGTTCTTTGTATGTTTCTCCTTTAACCTTATTCCTTTTTCAATTTGGTTTATAGTTGAATAACTCCAACTTTTAACTTCTTTTTTCTTTGTTTCCAGATCACCGAGCTAAGTCCATGGAGAGTCGTCAAATCACCAATCTGGATACTGACAAGAGAATGAAAAGACTTGCCAGTGCACGCGATACTGCTCTCGGTTTCCTTCCTGCTGATTTGCCTCTACCTCTATCCCGCGATGGAAAAGACACAGAGGAAATTGCCTTGGAGAAAACTCAAGGTTCATCTAAAGCTAGAGCGAAACCCAACAACCCCGGGAACCTGAGCTGCGACGTAAAAGGATTGCCGCAGCTTTCACCCAATGCCGCCCCTTCGCTCAAGAAGCCGTCCCCCAAATCCAGTTGTTACTCCGGTTCTTCCAACTACTCAATCTCTTCAACCTACTCAAATCCTTTCACATAATGAAGGCAATGTCCCGCAAACTTTTGTTCCGCCAACTTCCATCTCGCAGTCTGATGATACCCCCCTTGAAGAAAACAATGATGCTCCCCTTCCTGACTCTGTCCAAACTAATTCTCCAACCCTGGAAGATAATGTTGTTGAGCCCAACCAAGCTGAAGTTCCTCCTTCCCGCGAGATAGACATATGCGACTTAACCAATTTCTCTAAATCGCCTTCAACTCCCCGTGACCCAAATACTTCTGCTGCTCTTCCCACCCCTATTTGGCTCCAAGAAAACTTTTTGAAGCCCACTGACTTTGAAGGGCTTTATGAGCTTAGCAAGGAGGCCGCCAAAGTCCCTCGCTTAAAGGGACTAATTAATGAACACTACAACAAAAAAGGGCTTTGAAAACGTTTTTTAAACGTTGTTAAAGACCTTTGACAACGTTTATCAAAACGTTGTGTCATCCACCGTTGTCTTAGGTCCCAGTTTAAGACAACGTTTTTTGAATGTTGTAAAAAAGGTCATTAAACGTTGTAACCAGGCTAATGACAACGTTTATAAAAATGTTGTAGTAAGTATATTGACAACGTTTTAATAAAACGTTGTAATAATAAAATGACAACGTTTATAAAACGTTGTAAAACATATTAAGACAACGTTTATAAAACGTTGTCTAAATTCTTAAGACAACGTTTCTTTAAACGTTGTCTAAATATGTTTTACAACGTTTTATAAACGTTGTCATTTTATTATTACAACGTTTTATTAAAACGTTGTCAATATGAATAATTTTTTTAAAAAAAAATTCCCCTCCATGTTTGACAACGTATTGTAAACGTTGTCTTAATGCTTTATACAACGTTTTCAAAACATTGTTAAAGTGAAAAAAAATTATTCCCCCCCCCCCAAATTCACATATGCCCCCTGCAATTTAGACACCTATAGTCATTTCATTAAAATCACCCATTCAAGAACTATTGAACTATAAAAATATGATACAATTGCAAACACGAACAAAGTTTAAGCACAATATACATTTATTACAAGAGATATAGCTAGACAACAAAAAAAAAGTGTATCAGCACCATTCAAGCACTACTGCTGAACTAAAGTGAATTTTCTATTCACAGTGGTAGCCAATGAGGGCCGAGGCTTCTTTGTTCAAGGAGATGGAAGCCACAACTAAATTGTGCAATAAGTCTGAATATGCAAAAAAAAAAAAGTGCATATTTGTACAAGAAACTTAGTCTTACTACATTTTCAACTAACTCACCATACCGCCTTGGTCGATCCGGCAAGATAACGATGTAATATGCTAAGTTAAGTTGTTGCTGTGCTTGACCATATCGTCCCTTGACCTTGAGAAGTTAAATCCAAAACCTGATACATTTCCTTCAGCTTCAAAGAGATTGTATTAAATCCAGCCATGAACTCGTCTAACCTGTACATTGTAACCAAATAAGTTCATGAAAACAATACTTGTAAACCAATTTCATAGAAATATTATCAGAAAGAAGCTATTTGCCTTTTCTTTCTCCATTCATCGTATTGCTTCTTTGTATTATCACGTTCTTGAGTTACCATATTAAGCTCTTCTACTCGTTCATTGTACAGGGATACTTTCTTTCGGTATTTGTCATTGATACAAATAAGAAAAAAGAATAGAAAACCCATAAAAATGAATGACCTTCAAATGAAAGAAAATGCATACTCTGCAATTGAATCAAGATTTGGATTCATCTCCTTCAACTGTGCTTCAAGAAGTGCCACACTTTCAAGGGACCTCTTAAGGTCGGACTCTTTTGCAAGAGACTCATCTCCAAGTGTAGCTTGAAGCTTTTCTGGGTCCACTAGATCTTTTTTTATTCTGAGGATTGACTAGAGACTCTTTCCCAGTTTCATGATACTTGAGCTGAAGCAGACGAAGAAATTAATTCAATATTTGTTGCCATGAAATGGTGTATTATCTAAGCAGAATAAACAGAATACTTATAGATGGAGGAGGAAGGACCCGTGCCTCAACAGACACCATTGTGGGCCTCACTTGAATCCCAAATTCCTTATTCGCAAGTTCATCTTGATTGTAGTTGTTGCTATTTACCATCTGTGAGCACAAGTGAAATTCATCGGATGGTGCTCTAGATTCGGATAAAGTAACCATATCAGTAACACACCCAACATTCATCAATCATCACAATAAAGTAAAAATAGAGGGAGGGAGTTATACAAAGGTATACCAAACAACTGAGATCTCTCGAAATCCAAGTCCAAGTATTCCATCTAACTTGGATGCCAAAAATGTGATGCCCGGCTCGGGCCGGTCACTTCCATGAACAAAGACCATGTTATATCAGCAAATTAAAGTAAACCAACAACCAAATTGCTTCCAAGAGAGTTCAATAGAAATGTACAGGATTCTAAAGGTTTGCTTACCTGTTTTTCCAGCCCTCCAATGTCAGTGTAGTCTTCAGTAGGAGGTTTTTATAGATCCATCAAATGTTTAAAATCTGCAATACCCGATATAGAATGAGCAAAAATTACAACTCCAATTCAGATGGATCGACAGCTGATAAAAGAAGCGAAGTAGTTTCCGATTACGATGACTCGGATAATACAGAAGGGCACATGCCAGAATGAAAAGAAAGAGATCCAAAGGCAACTACCCTTTGGGAAAGGAAAAGTAAAGCTAGCAAAACCAAGTTTATTGGTGGGGATCAAAATCTCTTTTACAATCATCATTTCAAGAAAACAAAATAACACGATGGATTGGATTAAAAATTAAATTGAATTGAAATAATGTGAGCGAGAAATCTACCTCTTCCTCCTGACCTATGAGTAGACAGCTTAATTGATACTCTTCGAGTACTCGTTTTCCATGAATCGGAGACCAATGTCTTATTATGCTGTAATCAGAGACTAGTCTCCGATTCATGGAAATCAATTACCCACAGAGTATCAACTAAGCTGTCGACTCGTAGGTCACGAGGAAGAGGTATGTTTCTCGCTCAAATTATTTCAATTCAATTCAATTTTAATCCAATCCATCGTGTTATTTTTTGTTTTTTCTTGAAATGATGATTGTAAAAGAGATTTTGATCCCCAACCAATAAACTTGATTTTGCTAGATTTTTACTTTTCCTTTCCTAGGATAGTTGCCCCTTGGATCTATTTCTTTTCATTCCTGGCCTGTGCGCTTTTGCATTGTCCGAGTCATCCTAATCGAAAACTAATTCGTTTCTTTCATCACCTTCAGAACCATCTGAATTGGAGTTATAATTTTTGCTCATTCTATATCGGATAAACGATAGAGGTGATAGTGGGTCACCTTGTAATAGAGTAGTTGTTCCCTTGTAAAACTCTCCTAAATAGCTGCAAGTTGCTGTCAAAAACCAAAGGTGCTCAGAGCCTTAATGTCAAGGCAGGGGAATTGGAACTGTTATAGAAACATACCTACAGAAAGAATGCAAAATCTTGATGAAGAAAGAAAAGGAGTGTCTTCTTATTTGAGTTTAACAAACAAAATCTCGTGTCTAAGTTATGCCTTGTCTTATAAACAGAAACCCTAATGTCAAGGCAGGCATGCTTAAGAAATTGTTTAATGAAATTATATGACTTAGTTCCATGGATGTTCAACCTAGATCCAGTCCATGCCTAAACCACAACCCTAGATCTCTCGTCCTAGCTGAGCCGCCGATACCCTTCCGTCGTCGGCGAACCTTCCGGTAAGCTGGTTCGCTTTCTTCTTCTTCTTCTTTTTTTTTTTTTTTAATTTTCTGCTCCGTTTTCTTTTTTGTTTTGAGTTGAATTAGTTTATGTTAGAGTTGGATTAGTTTAATTTTGAGTTGTATTAATTTTGAATTTCTGCTCCGTTTAATTTTGAGTTGGATTAATGTTGGAGTTGAATTTCTGCTCCGTTTAATTTTTGAGTTGGATTAATTTTGAGTTGGATTGTGATTGGTTATTAATTTGTTGCAGAGATGGTGATGGTGCTAATAGTATGAAGAATGAAGAAGATTGCAAAGGCCTGGTTAATGGAAAGTTTCAACTGCCCTCTCCCCTAATTTCCTAAACAACCCCTCTATTTTGTACATTCTTGAATCATGGCCATGGATCAAACCATGGCCTCCCCATGGACAATGCTAAAAATTTTCACCCATTTGGCGTTCATGGCCATGGATCAAACCATGGCCTCCCCATGGAAAATGCTGAAAATTTTCACCCATTTGGCATTCATGGCCATGGACAAAACCACGGCCTGCCCATGTTATGCACAGATCCACTCGAACCATTGTCACTTGAAAAGATTGCGAAGGCCTGGATAGGTTCCTAGATCCTAAATATTTATTCTCAACACCATTTCCTCTAATGACCCTATGTAATTAGGTAGTTATAGCATTTGTCATTATATCTCTCCAATAAATTCATAGAATATAAAAAGCACAAATCATTTCTAGCAACATCAAAAAAGCAAATGCATCTGTAAGTTATTGCGTAAATAGCTGACCTGTAGCGCGTGTAATCCCCAAAAATGTAATCCGTGCTGCGTCTGCAAAGATTTCAAGAGCTGCAATACTGCAATGTGCATTACCTGTATGTGAATGCAACACATAATTAGAAGAGCAATGGATAAAAGTCCAAACAGAGTTTCTGAAATGTGCATTACCTGTACGATATAAAAAATGCAGATCGTGTCCATTCAATTTAAGGTCCTGCAAGTGTAACATGTTTTATTAGTAATGAACAGTATATATGATTTATATACCCGACATACCTTTCCCCTCCTCCTTTATCCGGGCTTGGGACCGGCAATGCAATATACAACAATTGCATTGGCGGAGTTAAAAAAGGGGTTAGTTGAATAGAAATGTAGAACAGTTTATAAACAAACACATGTGCCTAATCCACTTACTCTGTACCAAATTATCAGCCCACTTCCTCTGTACAAAATTCATCAGCAAACTTAGTATACAAACCATGGCAATATCTTGGGGCATCAAAACAGAGTTTCTAAAATAAAAGTACAAAATAAAATTAGCATTGTCTTAATTAAAAGAAGTGAGTTCCTTGGGCCATGCGACCGTACTCCCAACTGCATCCGAGATGACTGACATAAACGAGTTAGACCTCCTCAATTCAAAGACTAGGAATCAAAGCTACTCGAACCCAAACCTTCCAAGCATCATTTCCAAGCGGAACACTGTGAACCATAGCATTAGGATCTGTGTCAGCAATCTTACCTTCTGCAACCACCTGTTTTCGCCAATCTAATAATTTACATTTACGATCAACGACAATGACACTTGTTAAATCATCTCTTGAATTCAAACCATGGCAATCACGAACATTAGAGCTACCATTATGTGATGGGGGAGAGGGTGACTTCCCATTCAAATGATCCCTTGAACCAACACTATGGAGACGGGGAGAGGGTGACTTCCCATTCAAATTATCCCTCGAACCAATACTATGCAAACGGGGAGAGGCCATGTTTGAATTTTCTTTCTCCTTTGAAGTGAATCCCTAGAAACAATGACAACTTAACATGTAAGTGAAAACTATAAATAACTCTAAAAACAATGTGCTTGACTGGTACAAACTTGCCTGCATACGCATAAATTGTCGCATCTCCGCCATTTCATCCTCTAAATGTTGGAACTTCTCCATTTTTTTATTCAGTTCTGAAACTTGCTGCCCTAGTTCGTGGACTTTCTTTGAACTATTCATGTGGATACCTATTTTAGATGGGGTAATGCCAAATCCCATCCCTCTAACTCTTCCGTTTCTCTCGGGTCTGAGTATTTTAGACAGTGCATCCTCACTAATTGATGTCAAAGGGGAGGTTTAAGAGGCTGTGATCTCTTGTATTTTACTCTTGAAAATTAGTAAAAAAACAAGTATTAAATGATAGATTAGTCAAAATAATGAAATAAAAGAGTGGCATTTTGGGACGGAGGGAGTAATAAAATTAAGTATGATTTAGTTGAAATGTCACTTACCACACAATCGGCAATAAATGGAGTTGGTATTTCACCATTCTTTTTTGTTTGTGCTTTACACCACACATCTTCTCTCCTTATAGCCATTTTCGGATTCTCCTTTCTCTTAAAAGAATAAGCACTATTTTAATTGAAATACATAAATGAAAATATGTAATAATGTACTCCCTCCGTCCCACTTTACTTGATACCAAAAAAGTCAATATGGTATCACGTGAGGTGGGACGGAGGGAGTATGAATTTATAGAAAGTTATCATGTCAGCCTCTAGTCGAGCATACCCCTTCCTGCTCATTGTATGTGGGGCATGATTGTTTGCCCTAATCTCCTTATACTTAGAGCTCTTCAACTACACAATTTTTTTATGTAAGAAAAAAAGTATTGGATATAAAGAAAGTACTTAAAAAAACTGAATTTACCTTGAATTCATTTGATAACTTTTCTTTGATAAAAGTGTTCCACTCTTCAAGAGATATGTTGTCCGGTTTAAGGGATGCAAATCTTGAATCTTTATCTCCCATTTTAGATGCATCTCTAAGAGATTCTATCAGCTTTGATTTTGATTGCCTCCAACGAGTTCCCATTTGTTGAATAATAAGAGTCTCGTACGTGTCATCCATCTTGAATCTCCCTATATAAACATCATAGAAAAAAAGGTAAACATGTACACTTGAATTTTTATGTTAGAACTCAATAAGCTATATTATAATTACCTTAACACATGTTCACAAATCTTTCTTTGTCTGTTTCTCAACTTTCCTCCAATCATCAATATTGAATGGTACAAACTGTCGTGCTAAAGCACCCAAAAATGAAGATAACCACTGGATTGCTCACCTATGGGTTGTCCTCTTTCATTGAACTCCACCTCAATTAGTTTCGTCGGATTTGAGCACAAATCTCTCAACCTTGTTGGACCTCTTTTTCTCTTTCCCCACACTTGTTGTTCCTCAACCGACTGCTCTTCGGCTGGATTTTCATTACGAACTTTAGTTGAAACACGAGGAGGAGACATTGTTTCCATATTATGGTCAGGAGAGGGATTTGACCCTCTTTCGTAAATCAATGCCTTCATTTCCTTTTCGTTGCGAAATTGCAACCGATGCTAATTGTAATTTCTTCAACCGCTTGGCCCCCTTTCTTGAACTCGCATAGATCGAAATGAGACATAACAAGCACTCCCATAATATTTCCCATAATTTCTTTGAAAAAACTGATGGTTAGTTATGCATATGGACAAAATGCGTAAATTACTCTTGCGAAGTAAGGAGTATGTTTTTAGGACATGCTGGTTAGTTATGCATATAATGCTTATTAACTGTATGCTGTCAGCTTATACCTTCAGTACCAAAAATGTTTTATCTCCATTTCTAGGGCTCGAAACGACGAACCGATTTTTTTTCTTGAAAGTAGACACATAGTTCTTTCAAACAACTACTTTTACGCCTTCTAGAACCTTCTAGATCAGAACAGTTTATTCGTCAAAGATAACTGAAAATCTGGTTTTGAAGAATATGTCTCTGCTGACCCTTTTTTCTCTATAATAATCCTCAGTAGGTTCATTTACTGATTAAATTTGAGCATCTAAAGCTCAAGGACCTGATGGTGCTATTTGGCAATTCTTCCATTTTTCTATATTGTAGGGCTCAGTAGACATCCTTCAGACATACCCTGTTCCGGAGTGTGATATATGGTTCATTAAATTTTCCTATGATTTCCACTACAATGCAGCGCCTAGTTGAGAAAGTGTGCAGTGATTGGAACTATTTCTCAGGTCTGAATCTAAACAAAGATGTTCTCATTTTGCTTTTAGACAAGTCAGGTCAGGTGGATTTAAATTGAACACATGTAATAAGTAGGCAGTCCGTTAATTAGGTAACACATGTAAAATCATTATGATAACACTAAGTCTTACCTCTGTCCCATCATTACCCATTATGACCAAGTCGTCAACAAACTTTGATACAACTTTCTAAAGATCTTCCTCCACCTCAGCCTCCACCTGTTATATCGAAGAAACTTAATCATTAAATTTTGTATATATGCTAGCACAAGTAATGTAATAAACAAATATAATGACACTATAATTTAAGAATATAATCATAGATCCAAGAAACTCAATCAAATAATTAAATATACCACTTTGTCATCACATCCCACTCTTGCGCAAGCACTATCTAGGTCATCATTGGTTTTATCAAGCAAAGCTACATCAAGTGGGTTATACGACAATTCATCATTCTCATCATCACTCTTATCATAGATTCCAATATCATGATAGCCCCTTGGTGGTGGTCTGACAACAACTTCCCAATTAGATGTTTTGCTATCTCTCCAATAGAACACTTGTGAGGCTTGTGCTGCTAGTATGAAAGGATCTCCTTTAAATTGATCTTGAAATTGAGCAAAGTTGACTAATGTAAATCCTTCTTCAACCTTCACTCCACGATAAATATTTGCCCAATCAGTATTCTTTGCTAGCAATATAAACTGCTTAAAAATTTTAATAGATGTCGGCTTTAGGGAGGAAACTAATTCGAACTTAAAGACAATCAGATACAGTTAGAAATTGTTTCATGAGTCCATGACCATTCTATGTCATCTAACGCATTGGTGATGGCCAAATGGAAGAATGGCCACACATATTTTCTAAATGGGTCTATAATGTATTTATTCAGACGAAAATTGAAAATAAAAAAATCATTGGTGAATAAACAGCAAAAAGATGGCTTTAGATAAGAATAGAACTCACAGCTTCTCAAGGAGACAAACTTACCTCAAAAATAACCTCTCTCAATTAGGGCAAACTGAAACTTTATGGTTTCCCCTCACCCATTCCAGTTAATGTCGATCCTTGAAAATAGCAATTGATTTACAAGAAGCAAATATTATAAATTGGCACTGAAATTAAGAATAGTTGAAGGAGGAGAAGATGAATGGAACCTTGTATTGGTGGTGCTGTGTGGCAATGGAAAGCGATCGATTTTGCCCCGCCGTGGATTGTAGAGACAGACGATTATCACCAGCTCCGACGTCGATTTTGCCCTGCCTTGCCGTCGATCGATGCTCTTAGCTAGAATAGGAAGAAAGTGATTTGGGGTAAAGGTGATTTGGGGAAAAAGAGGCGCAATTGAATTTGGCGGTATGCGGGAAAAATGCCCGCTCTTCTTCTGTTTTTATTTTCTTTTTTTTTATTTAAGGAATATGACAACGTTTATAAAAAAAACGTTGCCACTTTTTTTAAAAAACGTTAAAAAACGTTGTCTTTTGTGCAACGTTTATTTAATAAACGTTGTAAAATGACCATTAACACAACATTTATTAAATAAACATTTTTATAATGAATATACTACAACGTTTTTTGAGAAAACGTTGTCAAATCCAGTCAATGACAACGTTTATTTAAAAACGTTGTTAACAAAAACGTTGTCAAAAGCCATTTTTCTTGTAGTGGAAACTCACGGCGCGGAAGAGTGTCTATTGGGTAGCTCAGCCTTGATTAGAGCCAGTGACCAAATTCAAGTGCAACATGTCGCCCAAATGGATCCTGACCATGCCGCATGTCAAGCCGGGATTCACTTTTCATTGGTATGTCATTCTTTCTCTCCTTGATTATTCTTCACCTTATCCATTGTTACTTTTTAATTTTGAATTGGTAACTTTCTCAGCTATGAGCTTCCATAATGGGTATTAGCGAGAAAAACACTCGTCTTAATAATGAAGCAACGAGCTTGAAGGCTGCAAACCAAATTTTGAGGCGCGATAAGGATATCCTTCGCGGTAGAGTAGGAAGGCGGGATGCCACGATTTCCAACTTGGAGGGAGAGCGAGATAAGTTGAAGACTGACTTAACTACTTCCCAGAATCAGCTTGAGAATATCAATACCGAACTCAATGCCGCCAAAGCTGATCTTGACAACGCTACTACTGAACTTAATTCTGTCAAGGAAAATGCCGCCAAACTTCTGAGCGAGAATGAGACTTTAAAGAAGACTCATGCCGCTGACACTCAATTCTTTCAAGGCGAGATTTCCAAGCTACGAGAAGAACTGACAGGGAAAATCGCTGAAATCACTTCCCTTAACGCCGATGTAGCTAAGCTCAAGGAAGATCTTATTGATATTGGCGATCAAACCTCTCTTCAAGTCCTGCGAGCGGCTGCTGCCGATGCCTCCGACATTCCCGCCATCACAATTGAGCGGCTTGCCCATTGGGGCTCAAAGCCAATCTTTAGTGAGGTATGTCGCCGTGGTCATCCCCTGGTTCCTTACTCACCCGAAGAACTCAAGGACTTGGCTGAAGAAGATGCATTATTAGGAAAAGCGGCATGGAACCCCACTCCTATCCAAACTCCTAATGTTCTTGCTTTATGGGGAAATCAACTTGAACAGAAGCACAAAGTTTTGGATGATGCAAAAGCTCTTGCTCTTGCGACCTCCAGCTCTACTCAACCATCACCATCAGATGAACCTAACGCTTAACTTGTTTTCTGCTTTGGTACTTAGTTTCTTTTGAACTTCTTTTAGACAACTTTTTGTAACTCGCCTTGGTGGCAAAACAATTTGCTTTCTTTATTTGGGCCTGTGTGCCTCTGAACAATGTAAATTTGCGGCCTTCGAGCTTGCCCCTTTTATCTTTATGCTTTACTTCATTATCATATCTCGCTTTTGCTATTTTATTTTGATAGTTCATCAAAAATCATTATTTTGCATGACAGGTACCCCATGCTTATACTCCCATCGAAAAAGTGAAGTCGTCTTTAGGTGACTTTACTTACAGTTGTTAGTACCCGGTCCGAAAAAAAGGACTGAAGTGGAATTCGGGAAAATCTGGGACTAAACTGGCATTTGGAAGCTTTTGGACCAAGTTGGAATTTATTGAAAATTCAGGGACTAAACTGGAAATATGGAAATTTGGGACGAAATTGATTTAGAAAAATTTATGGGTTAAAATGAAAAATAAAATCCCAAAGAGCGAAGTGCAAAAGAAGTCATTAGAGCGATCAAAGTGCGACTGCAAAATCGTGAGACGGAACGAGTAATATTGATACAAACAAAGGCCAAGTGTGGCCGGCTCAGGCAGGATACGGCCAAGGCAATTTGGGGCCAAGGTTGTTGCAATTTGGGCCAGGAGGAAAGGGATTTGGCCAAGCAAATTGGGCCAAGCTTAATTCAAGGCAAAGAAGTACCGATCGAACCTGTATTTCTCATTATGGCCGATCGACCCCTTTGTATTTAGGATAAAACTTATCTTTTAAGAATGCCGATCGACCCTTATCCAAAAGAGGGCCGATCGACCCTTTCTTTCGGTCCAGCCCATTCCCCGAAGCACTATAAATATGTGCACTCGGTACTCACAATTGGCATCAGTTTTCAACACAGTTTCGTTCCCCATTCTCACCACACACGTACACACACACAATACAGTTTTCTTCCACACAATACAGTTTTCTTCCACACACATTATTTACCCCGAAAATTCAAGACTATACTTGTTTTGTCCGTATCTCTCCCCACGTTCTTCGAATCGCCCTAGATTCGATCCCAAAATCTTGCTACAATTGGTAAGGCTCTTATTAATATTTTTGTTCCCTATTATTATTATTATTGCCATATTATAATAATATTTGCATGCTTATTATATTTTAATTGTGCCTTTATGCTAGATTTAGGACTATTTTAATATATTTAAATATGCATAGCCGAGGATGATCTAAGGTTTCGCCCAAGAAAACCCAATGGATCTAGGAACTATTTCTTACTTTCCACCTTAGTAATAATTGTCCCATGATCAACAATCCCCCAAGGATTAACGTTGATTAGTGCACCTCCCGAGGGCCTAACTCAAAGGTTCTAGGGTGTGATCATCAATTAATTCTTTCTCTCCCCTCCTCCTTATGCATGATCCCGTTTCTTCTATCTATTCCTGTAAACACCGCACACAACCAACACCCCACATGCTAGAAAGACCGATCCGTCGGGCAATAGGAGTGATAGCGTTTCTTCTTCTGTTGTAACTTGACCCCCGAACCCAATCAAATGCTTAGCTTTTTTTCAAAGCTTTGGGCTATATCAAAGTGGCGTGGTGACTCTCAAAATTAAACTAATATTTTAATATGGTTTAAATCGAGTGTCACTTAATGAATATCCCATTTCGGTCCGACATTATATGATTATTTATTTCAAACTTCCGAATGCGCGTTGCATCAGGACGGGGTATTCACAGTGGCGACTCTGCTGGGGACTGTTTTGAAACTTTTTCAAACTAAGTGGGTCAGACTTTCATTTTCTTTTATGGTGTTGTATTTTGCTTTCTTTTTCTATTTGTTCTATTCTTAACTGTTGCATTGCATGCATGCATCTCCTAAAACAAAAAAAAAATCTTTCTCTTTTCTCCTTAAAAAAAAGAATTAGACTTTTTACCTCACACTACCACTAGAGTCAGTGTCACACTGCACATACACCCTTAACCCTTCGGAGAAGCCAAAGTGCGGGAAGTGTGGTGATCATGTCGCCTCCCTTCCGAGTCTCACTTGGCCATCCACTCATCGGTGCGCTTCGGCTGCACGGTGGGAGCCTGAAATCTAACCCTTGTGTCACCCACTTTGCTAGGAATACACTCCCTGTGACGGGTTGGTTTGACTAGTTTTTTCATATAGACAATTAATAAGGTTTTTACTTTAAGTCACTACAAATTAATGATAAGTCAAGATCTATAGAGAGAAAAGAGCACTAAAAAATTTTGATTTCCTTTTAAAGGACGTGCCATGTAAGGTCGAGTGCTTGTTAAAAGATCTTGTCTTATCATAGGTCTGTAGTACTCCCCATAAATATCATCTTAAATGTCTATATGAGATGGTTAGTCGTTAGGATCCACCACTTTAGGACCTTTAGTTAGTTGCGAAAAAGGGGTATCCCTTCCAACCAAGAGTAGGTTCTATAAAAAGAGAGAGCTTTTTTTTTCTTTTTTTGTAAATAAAATGCTTAACTATCCCTCATTCCTAGACCCTCCGAGGTCCACTCCTCATTTCTAGGACCCTCCGAGGTCCACTCCTCATTTCTAGGACCTTCCGAAGTCCACTCCTCATTTCTAGGACCCTCCGAGGTCCACTCCTCATTTCTAGGACCCTCCGAAGTCCACTCTTCATTTCTAGGACCCTCCGAGGTCCATTCCTCATTTCTAGGACCCTTCAAGGTCCACTCCTCATTTCTAGGACCTTCCGAGGTCCACTCTTCATTTCTAGGACCTTCCGAGGTCCACTCTTCATTTCTAGGACCTTCCGAGGTCCACTCCTCATTTCTAGGACCCTCTGAGGTCCACGCCTCATTTATAGGACCCTCCGAGGTCCACTCCTCATTTATAGGATCCTTCGAGGTCCACTCCTCATTTTAAAGACCCTCCGAGGTCCACTCCTCATTTTTAGGACCCTCCGAGGTCCACTCTTCATTTCTAGGACCCTCCGAGGTCCACTCTTCATTTCTAGGACCCTCCGAGGTCCACTCTCCACTCTTAATTTCTAGGACCCTCCGAAGTCCACTTCTCATCTTTTGGACCCTTCAAGGTCCACACTCTCTACTGCGGACCGCCCTAGGTCCAGTCTCTCTATCTTGGACCGTTCAAGGTCCACCCCTCATCTCTTGGACCCTTCAAGGTCCACATCCTCTACTGCGGACCGCTCTAGGTCCAGTCTCTCTATCTTGGACCGTTAAAGGTCCACTCTTTGACCCTTCATGGTGCTCTTCCTATACTAAGTCCACTCTCCCAATCTTAGACCATTCAAGGTCCACTTCTCATCTTTTGGAACCTTCTAGGTCCACTTCCTCTACTTTGTACCATTCAAGATCCACTCCTCAATTTAGGACCCTTCGAGGTCCACTCTCTCTATCTAGGACCATTAAAGGTCCACCCTTCCACCTGAGACTCTTCGAGGACCATCCATGGTCCACTCCTCTACCTTAGACCCCCATGATCCTTCAAGTTAGGACCCTCCATCCACAATCTGCTCCCTTAGTCTCAAAACCATCCATAGTTTAGATCCTTTATCTCTAGCACCCTTCAGCCAAAGACCCACCTAGATCAAACCTCTCTCGACCCATCTAGATCAAACCACCATCTAGGGCCTACCTAAGCCAACTTACCAATCAGGGCCAATTCTCATCCAAAGTCCAATTAACTCGTCTAGATCACCGTCACTTATATTTGACCAAGGATCGAGTCATCTTCCTCTCCCTTTTTCACCAAACGGACTCTTTTATCCTCTCTCTTTCTCTAAACTTAACCCTGGTTGTATCATCAATCAGGGCCCCCTCGAACTACGGTGACCTGAGACTCGTACCTTAAATGGTAAGGGTTACGTAGGCAACTTCATCCCGGTCAAACTCTCAAATTGTGGAGATCAACTATTTTCTCAGAGGTGCCTTAAGATTAATTATGAATCTAATTCAACTCATTGGTTTGACTCGCCATATGTTCTTGGCTGCATTCCACATCATGTCTCTGGAGAAAAGCATTGAAGCCCTCAAAGAAGTCTCAAACATGAGGTTGGGAGTGATCAACCTCCTCAAAGACATGCACGAAATTGAGCAATACCATTTGTCTTACATTCACGAGTGCTTGAGAAGAGTTCCTCCTCCTGTTCAATTCCAGGGTCCCTACCATCCACATGCTTGTGGTCCCACTTATGGTTCAACTCATCAAAATTTCTCATTCAGATGCCTCGCAGGCCACCAACCAACGAAAGGCACCAATACCCGAGAAGAAGATCAACAAGGAACATTTTGATGACTTAGGAATGCCAGTGGGTGAGTTCTTCGACATTTTGGTGGGAAAGAATTTGATCAAGCCGCTCGAGAACTACAAGCCTGTTAACAAGAGAGATAACTTGGATGAATCCAAGTTTTGCAGATACCACAAGTACGTTGGGCATACCACTGACAACTGTAAGCAGCTGAAACACTTGATTCAAAGATTGATCGACCAAGGAAAAATCCAAGGCCTCACTGATGAAGGAACCCTCGCCCTTCAAGGGAAGATTTAGATTCGTTCAGTCTTGTAGGTTCTAGTGTGTCTTTCTTACGTTCACTTTGGGCATTGATAAGTAATGTCCACTTTAGTTCAGTTACTTCAATAATAAAAGAGTCTTTCTTTCTTTTCTCTCTAGACTTGAGACATAATCTCGCTTTACTTTCAAGAATATTGTCTTATTTATAATTATCATTTGATTGCTAATCTCACTGATAAACTCACCGGCTAATAAAGTAAACAATGAATGAATGCTTTGATTGGAGTAAACAACTCCCTGTCCTTTCCACCATCTCTATGCACCCTTCTCTCGTACACTCTCCCCATACTTCACCATATACTTTTCATACACTATCTCCAGACCCTCTCCTTGTACACACCCTCTATGCACCCTCGAGCATACACTTCCCCAAATATACTCTCCCCCACTTGACCTCCTTTCCATATGGTCAAGACAAGCACAAAGACCGTTGTTGCTCATCACCAGAAAATAGCTGCTCACGCCACTGCAATTTAAAGAAGATGCAAGGAGTTGTTCTTATCCTTCACAAGTGCTACATGAATATCAACTTGGGGCTCACCAACCCCCCCAATCTCGCGTCTCCTCTGATTTTCCATTTGATCGATAAGCTTTCGTTGAATATGCTCACATATCTTTCTCATGGTTCGAATATATTTTGCCTTACCTAATAAGTCGGTTAAATGAGTCTGCATTTATTTTAAATAATCTTTTAAGAAAATGAGAATGCTATCCAGTAGCGATTGAAGCTTAAACCTCTCACCATAGGAAGCCATAACCTTATCCCCACTAAATAATACCCTTTCATTTCAAGATCGACAAGTTTTGAAACCCTAAGGAAGAAGCCCATACTAGGAGCTCCCCTGACTCACAAAGGAAGCAATCACCTCCAAGCTCAAGAAAGGCGGAATGCAAAAGAAGCCCATACAAGGGGCTCCCTCGGCTCACAAAAGAAGGGACCACCTCCAAGCCCAAGAGGGAAAAGGCAAGCGCATCCTAAGGCATACGCTAAGGGCTATCGCGAGCAAACAAATCCGAAGGCTTTTCTCGATAAGAGGGTGTTTAACAAAAAAAAAAAACCTTCACACCCCGAAGTGAACCTCCCAAAGGTTGTGAAGACGAGACATCGAGTGAAGGTCCTATCGTGATCAAGTTAACTGCTGAAATCACAACAAACTCACGAGAAGAAGCAACAAAAAATTCCCTCTTGGACAAATCCCGTAAACCAATTCCAAGTCCATCCTCTCACTTTTAGAGGATTCCATCACCACCCTTGATCTTATCAAAATCAAAAGTTAATCTCACTCTTAGAGGTTCGGAAGAAGCGACAACAAGAAAATCCCTTCACCTTAGAGATCCCAAACACATCCCTCCAACCAACCTCTCAGCAAAAGGCCCAGCCAACCTCTCACTTTAAGAGGCCATGTTAATCATCACCTAATGATCGATCGCAACCCAAAGACCAGCTACAACCTCTACCGGATGGCATTCTCATTCTGAGTCACTTGTTATCCTATGTGAGCATATTGCATACTCTCGCCAAGTTTAGGAACTCGTCCTATTCTTGAAATTCGTTCATTCGACTCCTCAAAACACTGTCTGCAAAAGTCCCACTGGGGTTTCGCATCCGTGCCTCTCAACGGCACTCCGGTAAAAGCAAGGAGACGCGCGCCAGAGACTACTCCCCTCGGCTTGTGAGAACAAAGGAGCAACGAATCTTAACTCGAAAGACTGAAAAATAGAAGGGGCTATAATCAGTCAAATCCCACCTTTTCTTCAATCCCAATCTTTTTTCTCCCAATCTTTTTTCTATTTTTCATTCTTTCCCATAAAGAAGATCAATGCAGTGGCAGCCTGCACGAAAACTATCACAGAACAGCCCAGAGCAGCAAGCAACAACGGAACATCCTACTCCTTCTAAAGTCAAGCCCGATTTCACCATCAATCGATTTTCTCTCTCCTATTCCATCTTCAAATCAAACCAGTCATTATTTGTTTACTTACATAATTGGAATTTGACAAACCAATCAGTGAGGTCCATTCTCGAGCAACCAAAATATAATTCTGAATAAAACAATTCTTCAAATGTCTCGACAAGTCTTCTTTTTCTACATCATAGGAAAATAGAGCCAAACACTGTCTTTCTGTCAAGCAGGGGCTTCCATACACTTTTCCACACCTTGTGATGATTATACTCTCCCAAAAGAGTCAAACCCAAAAAGCGAGAGTGTCATACACGAAATTGGGATCCATTCCCACCTTCGAAAAATGTGCCCCTGCACATATACATTTCCCGAGTCTTGTCCAATGACTTATTGACCGTTGTTCGAAACAATGGGTCGCCTCCGTGGCCGCAAGATGACTCTCTCTTCAATAGGGATACATTGAATCTCTCCAAGCTGGGGCTTTTATTAAGCTGTTCTCTCAGGCTCTCTTTACCAGATTCCCTTCGGGTTTACTTTGCATCATCGACTGGGGCTTCGCCATGGTCACTTCATCAAACGTTGAGGCTCCCTCAATGTAAATAGGTCGACTATGTGGTTCTTCGAAGAGGCCAGGGGCTCTAATCAAGGCTCCGACAAAGTCATATCTAGCAAGAAGGGCATCCCTTGTCATCAAGATCAGCATGTGGCAAACTCTTTGAGTTAGTTAGAAACATAATTAATCATAAGGCCTCTTTATCAAATAAACATGCTTTCAAAATACCGTCTTCCTTGGTACCTTGTTTACAAAAATCACTCTTTGGTCTCCACAAATTTTCAAACTCTTCAAATCTATCAAAGACGTATCTCTGTGACTCTCAAGATGACTCGGTCCTTATCTCTCGGACATCAAGCTTATCCAATCCCATCTTCTACCATAGACACTTACTCGGCCTCGCCTAATTTAAACCATAACCTTTCTTCTCAAACAGCCTTGTTTAGACTTACCACAAATGTAAAACCCTAGCCTCAAGCCTAGGAGACAAATACCTTTCTAAACCCTAGCCTCAAGCCTAGAAGACAAATACCTTTCTAAACCCTAGCCTCAAGCCTAGGAGACAAATACCTCTCTAAACCCTAGCCTCAAGCCTAGGAGACAAACTCCTTCTAAACCCTAGCCTTAAGCCTAGGTGACAAAAACCTCCTCTCTAAGCCCTAGCCTTAAGCCTAGATGACAAAACTCCTCTCTAAACCTTAGCAATGATCATCCCAATCTCTTAATCGCTTGGTTCTTTGGCTCGGGAAGCCATAATAATCCCAATCAATTCACATAACTATTCTTCATCAAGTAAACAGTAGCCTATGTCCTTTGGCAGCTACAGTTTTCCCGCATCATTAGTAGCCTAAGTCCTTTGGCAGCTACAGTTACCAATCTCCTTCATTAGTGGCCTCAGTCCTTTCGACAGTCACGATCATCGATAATTGTAGCCTAAGTCCTTTTGGCGGCCACGGTTATCAATATCCGTCATTAGTGGCCTAAGTCCTTCCGGTAGTCACGATCATCGATAATTGCAGCCTAAGTCCTTTGGCAGCTACAGTTATCAATCTCCGTCATTAGTGGCCTAAGTCCTTCCGGCAGTCACGATCATCGATAATTGTAGCCTAAGTCCTTTGGCAGCTACATTTATCAATCTCCATCAATAGTGGCCTAAGTCCTTCCTATACCACGATCATCGATAATTGTAGCCTAAGTCCTTTGGCAAACAGCTACTGATTGCAGTCTCCTTCATTAGTGGCCTCAGTCCTTCCGGCAGTCACGATCATCGATAATTGTAGCCTAAGTCCTTTGGCAGCTACAGTTATCAATCTCCTTCATTAGTGGCCTAAGTCCTTCCGGCAGCCACGATCATCGATAATTGTAGCCTAAGTCCTTTGGCAGCTACAGTTACCAGTCTCCTTCATTAGTGGCCTAAGTCCTTCCGGTGCACGATCATCGATAATTGTAGCCTAAGTCCTTTGGCAGCTACAGTTATCAATCTCCATCAATAGCGGCCTAAGTCCTTCCGGCAGCCACGATCATCGATAATTTGTAGCCTAAGTCCTTTGGCAGCTACGGTTTTTCCACAAACTTCGCAACAATAGTGGCCTAAGTCCTTCCGGCAGCCACGATCATTGACTCTTTCTTTTCCCCGCCTCGGTCATAGCGTTTGACCAGACTTTTAATAATATCGGTTTTTTCAAGATTAACTTTTGTTATTATTTATAACTCATCTTCCTATTATTTTTCGGGGTGACTCCCACAAAGTCAAATCCTTATTCTTCGGGGTGACTCCCACAAAGTCGAATCCTTATTTTTCGGGGTGACTCCCACAAAGTCAAATCTTTATTTTTCGGGGTGACTCCCACAAAGTCAAAACCTTATTTTTTGGGGTGACTCCCACAAAGTCAAATTCCTATTTTTTCGGGGTGACTCCCACACAGTTAAAATTCTTATCTTCCGGGTGACCCCCTCATAGTCATACTCTCACAATTTTTTAGGTGACTCCCGCACAGTTACACCAGTGACTTTCACGCAGTCATGACTTCACATTCCAGTGACTTTCACGCAGTCACGCATCCTTGGGTGATTCCCACACAATTATATCTTCGGTTTGAGACGCCGCACGTCCGCCATTCTTGGGTACTAAACGTCCACTCTTTCGAACTACGACTTAGCTTGATTCCTCTTGGGATACGTAGGTAGCCCGACGTGGGTCCAGCCGCTCGACCTACTCCGGTCATCTTCCATTTGCGACTCAGCTCGAGTCCAAACCTCACATCCGCAAGATCATCGTTTCACCTCCTGAAATCCCTTTTTTCAGGACGGATCCTTTTTTTATCGTCGACCCCACTTGTCTTACAAGAAGCGTCGCCGAGGGGCTACTGTTAGTACCCGGTCCGAAAAAAAGGACTGAAGTGCAATTCGGGAAAATCTGGGACTAAACTGGCATTTGGAAGCTTTTGGACCAAGTTGGAATTTATTGAAAATTCAGGGACTAAACTGGAAATATGGAAATTTGGGACGAAATTGATTTAGAAAAATTTATGGGTTAAAATGAAAAATAAAATCCCAAAGAGCGAAGTGCAAAAGAAGTCATTAGAGCGATCAAAGTGCGACTGCAAAATCGTGAGACGGAACGAGTAATATTGATACAAACAAAGGCCAAGTGTGGCCGGCTCAGGCAGGATACAACCAAGGCAATTTGGGGCCAAGGTTGTTGCAATTTGGGCCAGGAGGAACCAGGAGGAAAGGGATTTGGCCAAGCAAATTGGGCCAAGCTTAATTCAAGGCAAAGAAGTACCGATCGAACCTGTATTTCTCATTATGGCCGATCGACCCCTTTGTATTTAGGATAAAACTTATCTTTTAAGAATGCCGATCGACCCTTATCCAAAAGAGGGCCGATCGACCCTTTCTTTCGGTCCAGCCCATTCCCCGAAGCACTATAAATACGTGCACTCGGTACTCACAATTGGCATCAGTTTTCAACACAGTTTCGTTCCCCATTCTCACCACACACGTACACACACACAATACAGTTTTCTTCCACACAATACAGTTTTCTTCCACACACATTATTTACCCCGGAAATTCAAGACTATACTTGTTTTGTCCGTATCTCTCCCCACGTTCTTCGAATCGCCCTAGATTCGATCCCAAAGTCTTGCTACAATTGGTAAGGCTCTTATTAATATTTTTGTTCCCTATTATTATTATTATTGCCATATTATAATAATATTTGCATGCTTATTATATTTTAATTGTGCCTTTATGCTAGATTTAGGACTATTTTAATATATTTAAATATGCATAGCCGAGGATGATCTAAGGTTTCGCCCAAGAAAACCCAATGGATCTAGGAACTATTTCTTACTTTCCACCTTAGTAATAATTGTCCCATGATCAACAATCCCCCAAGGATGAACGTTGATTAGTGCACCTTCCGAGGGCCTAACTCAAATGTTCTAGGGTGTGATCATCAATTAATTCTTTCTCTCCCCTCCTCCTTATGCATGATCCCGTTTCTTCTATCTATTCCTGTAAATACCGCACACAACCAACACCCCACATGCTAGAAAGACCGATCCGTCGGGCAATAGGAGTGATAGCGTTTCTTCTTCGTTGTAACTTGACCCCCGAACCCAGTCAAATGCTTAGCCTTTTTTCAAAGCTTTGGGCTATATCAAAGTGGCGTGGCGACTCTCAAAATTAAACTAATATTTTAATATGGTTTAAATCGAGTGTCACTTAATGAATATCCCATTTCGGTCCGACATTATATGATTATTTATTTCAAACTTCCGAATGCGCGTTGAATCGGGACGGGGTATTCACAACAGTGCATACAACGCGGCTCATATTGTCGCTAATCTTTGTTTTTCTTTTGCTCCTTCCTTGCTTTTTTCATGATTCTTACATAGAATAATTTCCTTATTTTGTGCCTCAACATCTTTATTTGCCTTGAAACAAAATATGCTTTTCTTCCTTTAGCGACATTCTTACATGCCATTCAGGCGAGATGTGCTTTCTCGTTTATAGTCGACATAGACTTTCTCGTTTATAGTCGCATCCATATACATGCCATTCAGGCGAGATGGGACTTTCATTTTTATAGTCCGTAGACTTTCATATTTATAGTCGCATTCATATACATGCCATTCAGGCGAGATGGGACTTTCATTTTTATAGTCCGTAGAATTTCATGTTTATAGTCGCATCCATATACATGCCATTCAGGCGAGATGGGACTTTCATTTTTATAGTCCGTAGACTTTCCTTTTTATAGTCCGTAGACTTTCCTTTTTATAGTCCTTAGACTTTCCTTTTTATAGTCCTTAGACTTTCCTTTTTATAGTCCGTAGAATTTCTTTTTTGTAGTCCGTAGACTTTACATGCCATAAAAGGCGAGATAGATTCTCTTTCTCTTACAATTTCCTGCGACTTGCAATTTGTTTTGATAATTCATCAAAAACCTTTTACCTTCTTATCTTTGGCGAGATAACACCATATACTTATACTCCCATCGAAAAGGTGAAGTTGTCTTTAGGCAACTTTACTCCAAACGACTTACTTACAATGTTCTTGGATACTAATCATATAAACATTATTATGAAACAGGATTTAATCTAAACGAGATAAATTTGAGTCATTAAATTTCATACTTTCGTTACATTCAAAATATACTCAAAACATATTCAAAACATATATATCTTCTATTCAAGGTACTTCCGTTTCATTCAAAGTTTTCAAGACACATTCATGATTGAAAATTCCATAGATTCATCAAAATTACTATGAAAGAGACTTTAATAAGAATAATTTAAAATAGACAAATTACCCTTATCTCTTCAATGATAATATTTATTGAGGTGATCTACACTCCAAGCGTTTGGGACATCTTTGCCGCCCTCTTCCTTCAAATGATAAGTCCCTTCTCGCACAACCTTGGCAATCTGAAAGGGACCCTCCCATTTCGGATCTAGCTTTGCAAATCCCTCCGTTGCACCCTTTATCTCGCGACTTCTCAGCACCCAATCTCCAACACTGAATGATCTTTTGTTCACCCTTTTGTCGTGCTGGGCCTTCATTCTTTGTTTATAGTTAATCATTCTCAATCTCGCTCTAAGCCTCTTTTCATCACACAGATCTAGCTCGCAGCATCTTCTGTCGCCATTCATCACTTCATCATAATAAGTCACCCTATGAGTAGGCAAACCCATCTCTCTGCGGGAGCCATAACTTCGTAGCCATAAGTAAGTGCAAACGCCGTCTCGCCATTGATCCCTTGACCGTTGTCCCGACGTACCACAAAGCTGTAGACAACTCCTCCAACCAAGCACCTCCCCTTTTCTCAATATTCTTGCGTAAAATTTCGAGGACTTGTTTGTTGGCGGCTTCCACTTGCCCATTACATTGCGGCCAATAGACTGCGGACTGCCAGTGTTTGATATTCAAATTAGAGCAAAAACCATGGAACTTCTTTCTGAATTACGGCCCATGATCAGAAATGATGGCTCGCGGCATTCCGTGGCGACAAAGAATCTCCTCCATTACAAATCTGATTATCTGGTCTTCTGTAGTGGAAGTTAATGCCCTTGCCTCTGTCCACTTAGTGAAATAATCAACCGCCACCACAACCATTTGAGCTCCTCCTTTGGCCTTGGGAAAGGGCCCTATGAGATCTATCCCCCACATATCAAAGGGCCAAGCCGCTATAATTGACGTCTGTTCTGTGGCGGGTTATCTAGGAATGTTGGCATATCGCTGGCATTGCTCACATCTTCTCACATACTCTTCTGCATCCTTCTTCAACGTTGGCCAATAATATCCATGAAACATGATTTTATTAGCCAAGGTTCTAGCTCCTGGATGACCTACACAGACTCCTTCATGTACTTCAAATAGAACTTCATCAACCTTGCCTGGCTCCACACATCTCATTAGAGGCCGCGAGAAAGATTTGCGGTATAAAATTCCATCTTGGACAGTGAATCTTGGCGACATTTTCTTAACAATCTTCGCCTTGTCTTCATTTTGAGGCAACTCTTCCCTTTCCAGATAATCCTTCATTTTGCAAACCCAATCTTTCTCGCCCACTTCAACTTCCATAATCAGCGGCCTATCATATGCCGGCCCTTCTATGAACTCCACCATAATCTTCTTAGGCAATTCTTCTATTTTCTCTCTATATATACGGCGGTTGTATTTCCTCCGTATATAGTATTTACGGCGGATATCCCACCGTAAATACTATATACGACGCTACTTTATACGGTGCACTATATATGGCGGATAGTCCGCCGTAAATGATATATACGGCGGCTCGCGTACTATATACGGCGGTTAAAATTCGCCGTATATAGTGTTGTTTCCTGTAGTGGGTTGATAGTATTTTATTGATTTCGGTTTTAGGAATTTAATAAGGGATATGAGAGAATATGGCTAACGAAATTCAACTACTAAATGTAGTCCTTCGAGTCCGTCTCCTCTGAGAAATGCTAAATTCTTTTCGATATAACATTGATGTTGAGTTGTTTATTTTTGGAGCTGCATTGTAGTTGTGATTTGGGTTATTACCTTTTTTCCATTCTAAATAATTGTTTCACTGATGTCCCTCTATCTTTTTTGTTGTTAGTATAACATTGATGTTGAGTTGTTTATTTTTGGAGTTGCATTGTAGTCGTGATTTGGGTTATTACCTTTTTTCCGTTCTAAATAACTGTTTCACTAATGACCCTCTATCTTTTTTGTTGTTATGAGGAAAACAAGTTGCATTATTCACCACTTTGGTTCCTGAACAATAGAGAACCATTTAGATCACTTTAATTTCTTGATTACTGCTGACAATGTCCATGGGTTACGAAAATTCATGCACACCAAAGTAAAGTTAATTGATCTTCGATTTGGGGAAAATGATTGTGAGATCAATGCTAATTTCTCCCGCGTCATTACACCAAATGTAAGTTAGTTGAAATAAAGTTCTTCGTGAAAAAAAACTAGCTCCTAGATAATTGTTCATTTTTTATTTAATGTACATTTTTAAGTTATTACTTTCGTTTAAAAATTGTTAATAGCAAAAATAAATATAAATATTTGAATGGGATACTATTACTTTTTTCAGACTGTCACCATGACATTGGCACGGGTAGGAGTACTATCTATAATACAATACAAGGCCAGAAAACCACCGAGACAAAAAAGGGCTAGGATTGATCCTAAGAAATTGATCCTACCGTCTAAATTTAACCATAACTTCCTTTGAAAATCTGCCTACTCCATGCCTCTTCCCTTCCCGTTCCCCTCGGTGAAAACTTTTAATTCACTTGCAATGGTCTTCTCTCAGTCCAACGAGGGATCAAGTACACTGCTAATTCCTATCTTTTGACTTCTCCATCAAAAGGATAGTGGGTTACATAAAAAAGGTGAGGGGCTGAGGGGAAAGTGGAAAGTGGGTGGGGTTGGGATTTTGTTAGGGATCATCAATATTGTTGCTTTTGCAATTAAATGGAAATTTTAACAGTTTAGTCGGTTTGATTTTTTTTTATTGTGTTTTGATTATTTACAATGTGATCAAAGATACTAAACATTATGCATTTGGGGGGTTATGATCTCAACCACATATTAGTTATGTTATACTGTCATCGTGCCATTGACACGAATAGGGAAATACTAGTATCATAACATACAGAGTATGTGTCTTTATTCAAAAATTGAGCTTTATATCTTTCATCCAAAATAAATACTATTCATTAAAAAAATCTTAATTACGAGCGAGTATATAATATGACGTGTGCTTTACATAGCAATTTTTCTTCAAATAGACTCTACT
Organism: Adenophora triphylla var. japonica; assembly: GCA_022495995.1. Classification (NCBI taxonomy): domain Eukaryota; kingdom Viridiplantae; phylum Streptophyta; class Magnoliopsida; order Asterales; family Campanulaceae; genus Adenophora; species Adenophora triphylla. The sequence continues at coordinate 86,061 of JAFEMH010003414.1, forward strand.
TTGTTTTCTTTTTATTTACCAAGTTGTTCTTTTTTCTTACAATTTTTTTCTTCGTGTTTTAATATTTTTATTCATTTATCTATTTAAATATAAATGTAATTATTTTACTGACGGTACTTTTATATTCATAACTGATGTTGCCAGGAATTTCCTCAAACATCAACACACCGTTGTAGTCAATTTGAGATTCCTCCAGCTCCTTCTTCTCGCCTGCACACAAGCAAACGTAACTGGATCGGGGGCGGCTCCGGCGTAAGCCCCTCCGGCGTGAGGATAAGCAACTGTTTGGGCAAGGATAAACTGAACAATGGAAAGGTGTCTGTGGGTGTATGTGAAACGTACCTTGACAAAGAAGGCCATCCCTCATATATACTCCTTCCCTCGTGCCATGCACATGACCTCCTCACGTTCCATGCCTACTTCCACGTGTCATCATTCAATTGGCTCATACCAAGAATAAACTCAAAGAATGTGATGCTTTTCTCTGACACATATCACATTTCCCAATGCCTAACCGTTCAATGGGTCCCATTTCCTAGATATTTATATGCCGCCTCTTATGAATCGCATCCACTGGAATCCATCTCTCGCCGGATACGGTTAACCATGTGTCGCCTCACGCAAATATCTCGCCTCTCATCTCATATCAATGGTTCGCCTGCTTACCTCATTATCTCGCCGTTAATCAACTAATATCTCTCCCTTATCCTCACATTATCTTGCTTTCACTACCTTGAGTTTCCCTTTCATCGAACTTAGCGGGATATCCCCGACTCACTTTCTCGCGAACCACACACAGGCTACCTTTATTCGTATCTTCTTCTTGGGCCTTATCTCGCTTTGGGCCTACTTGATAATTTCTCGCTTATGGACTTGGATCAGGCCCAACCATTATTTTTGGGGAGCATCAGAAGCCCCTAAGTTTGAGGCGAGATTCATTTATGGTCTCGCCAAAAACTTGACGTTCACTGTCTCGCCATCTCGCGACATACAATTCCTTCTCCAAGAAGCCTCCACGCTGGTAATCCCTATCTATACACGTGTTACCTCCACGATGAGCCCCCAAAATTCAATGTGCCGTCATTTGGGAACCGTGCCAAATAAGGAGGGGAAATTTGAATTTTCATCTTAACCGTCACATCAATCACTTCCTCTATTTCCTCTCTCATATAAATACTACTTTCCATTTTCCCATTCCTCTTTTTACTCTTCACGTTCTCTCCGATTATCCCAAAATCCGGCAAACTCAAGCTTTTGATTCCGACGAGCTTTTCTCCATTTTCCACCGTTTCTTTACTGATTTGACCACAAATTCGTTTCTTAAACCCCATTCCGTTCATCATTTGCTATTTGAAGTTGATTTCGGAGCCTCATTCCTCGTTTCCCAGGATTCCGTCATATTCTCCGGCGATTCTTCATCTTCTCCGCCCGTTCTTCATTTTTACCAGGTAATTTTCCCAAAACCCTTCATATTCTTTAAACCCCCATACTTTGATCTTTCATTTTTCCCAATTGTTTGAGTCTTGTTATTCCCTTTGTCCGTCTCTTCAACTTTGTTCCCAAATTACCCTTCATGGCGAGATACAAGAATTACGCTAGGCAGGTTAGATATGGTAGGTGTCAAGTTTCAGGCGGCTTATACAGACGCCTGCGAACTACTTGGGCGAGATTGCCCAAGGCCGACATAGTCAGGTTTCTTGTTGAAAACTGGGTTGATCCTTCAGTGATTGAGTCCCTTGAAATCCAAGGCCGCTTCTTTCTTCCCCCTTCAGCCCCTATGTCCCATATTTTTACTTCCCATAAAGAATTAGTCCATTTTATCAAAGATAAATATGACCCCAATTTAAGCGACTCAATCTGAATCCCACTGTGTCGCTGACCCCTTTTCTAAACGTAGGATGCATTATAAATCTATCCTTTCTTCTTCTTCTTCCAGTGATTCCTGCGAGATGGCTGATCAAGTGACTTCTTCTCCCGCTGCGACGTCCAGCAATCCCCCTTCAACTGGGGTTCAAACTTTAAACATGAATGAAGGTAACCTTTTCATCAATCCCGCCCATACTTATGCGGGATCCTCTCTCGCTCCTAATCCGAGTTCCCTCATTCCTAACCCCATTACCACTTGGCACACTCTTTACCATATTGACCATTCCATCTACCACATTTTTGATTTCCAAGGAAATACCTCTCTCGCAAATTTACGAGAAATGCGAGATGGCATTGTAGTTTTACCTTCTCAACTTAAGGCGGGCCTTAGGATTCCCCTAGATCCTTTTCTTTGTGAAGTTTTGTATAAAGCCCAAGCCATGATAACTGAGATTCATCCCAATGCCATAAGGATAATTACTGCTTTTATCACCATATGTCGCGCCTTGAGGAAAGAACCCACGGTCACCTCCCTAGTTACTTTATTTAAAGGATATAAGAAAACCAACAAACTTGAGAACGGGATAGAAGAAACCCGCCTATCTCTGCAATACCAACGAGGCCCTAAAGTCCTTACTCCTTTGCCCGCTAAAGTACATGAATGGTTGAGCGACCCACTCTTCATTGTCTCCCGCGTAGGGTGGTCTCATCCCGCAGATCTCCACCCCATCAAACCTCAAATTGAAACCCGTGATGCCTCTGTTGTTGGCGACAATGCCCTTGTTTCCGCTATTCGTGCCCTTGTCACCCTTCCCGCGGATTCTCCTGATGGTACACCCCAACCTCTCATCTCTTGGAGAGGGATTCTGCGAAATAGGGAATTACTTAATCAAGTCGGAATCGCCGACAACTTATCTCTTGTTCCGCCGCGGGTTCCAATAAGTTACGCTTACTTTGATGGATGGGAGCGGCATACGGATAACAAGTATGCTCATGAGTGCCAGTTGTGCAAGGGTACTCGTAATTGTTCCGCCATGAATACCGTTCTTTGTATGTTTCTCCTTTAACCTTATTCCTTTTTCAATTTGGTTTATAGTTGAATAACTCCAACTTTTAACTTCTTTTTTCTTTGTTTCCAGATCACCGAGCTAAGTCCATGGAGAGTCGTCAAATCACCAATCTGGATACTGACAAGAGAATGAAAAGACTTGCCAGTGCACGCGATACTGCTCTCGGTTTCCTTCCTGCTGATTTGCCTCTACCTCTATCCCGCGATGGAAAAGACACAGAGGAAATTGCCTTGGAGAAAACTCAAGGTTCATCTAAAGCTAGAGCGAAACCCAACAACCCTGGAACCAGAGCCAAGCGACAGAAAAGGATTGCCGCAGTTTCACCCAATGCCGCCCCTTCTGCTCAAGAAGCTGTCCCCCCAAATCCAGTTGTTACTCCGGTTCTTCCAACTACTCAATCTCTTCAACCTACTCAAATCCTTTCACATAATGAAGGCAATGTCCCGCAAACTTTTGTTCCGCCAACTTCCATCTCGCAGTCTGATGATACCCCCCTTGAAGAAAACAATGATGCTCCCCTTCCTGACTCTGTCCAAACTAATTCTCCAACCCTGGAAGATAATGTTGTTGAGCCCAACCAAGCTGAAGTTCCTCCTTCCCGCGAGATAGACATATGCGACTTAACCAATTTCTCTAAATCGCCTTCAACTCCCCGTGACCCAAATACTTCTGCTGCTCTTCCCACCCCTATTTGGCTCCAAGAAAACTTTTTGAAGCCCACTGACTTTGAAGGGCTTTATGAGCTTAGCAAGGAGGCCGCCAAAGTCCCTCGCTTAAAGGGACTAATTAATGAACACTACAACAAAAAAGGGCTTTGAAAACGTTTTTTAAACGTTGTTAAAGACCTTTGACAACGTTTATCAAAACGTTTTGTCATCCACCGTTGTCTTAGGTCCCAGTTTAAGACAACGTTTTTTGAATGTTGTAAAAAAGGTCATTAAACGTTGTAACCAGGCTAATGACAACGTTTATAAAAATGTTGTAGTAAGTATATTGACAACGTTTTAATAAAACGTTGTAATAATAAAATGACAACGTTTATAAAACGTTGTAAAACATATTAAGACAACGTTTATAAAACGTTGTCTAAATTCTTAAGACAACGTTTCTTTAAACGTTGTCTAAATATGTTTTACAACGTTTTATAAACGTTGTCATTTTATTATTACAACGTTTTATTAAAACGTTGTCAATATGAATAATTTTAAAAAAAAAAAATTCCCCTCCATGTTTGACAACGTATTGTAAACGTTGTCTTAATGCTTTATACAACGTTTTCAAAACGTTGTTAAAGTGAAAAAAAATTATTTCCCCCCCCCCCCAAATTCACATATGCCCCCTGCAATTTAGACACCTATAGTCATTTCATTAAAATCACCCATTCAAGCACTATTGAACTATAAAAATATGATACAATTGCAAACACGAACAAAGTTTAAGCACAATATACATTTATTACAAGAGATATAGCTAGACAACAAAAAAAAAGTGTATCAGCACCATTCAAGCACTACTGCTGAACTAAAGTGAATTTTCTATTCACAGTGGTAGCCAATGAGGGCCGAGGCTTCTTTGTTCAAGGAGATGGAAGCCACAACTAAATTGTGCAATAAGTCTGAATATGCAAAAAAAAAAGTGCATATTTGTACAAGAAACTTAGTCTTACTACATTTTCAACTAACTCACCATACTGCCCGGTCTGATCCGGCAAGATAACGATGTAATATGCTAAGTTAAGTTGTTGCTGTGCTTGACCATATCGTCCCTTGACCTTGAGAAGTTAAATCCAAAACCTGATACATTTCCTTCAGCTTCAAAGAGATTGTATTAAATCCAGCCATGAACTCGTCTAACCTGTACATTGTAACCAAATAAGTTCATGAAAACAATACTTGTAAACCAATTTCATAGAAATATTATCAGAAAGAAGCTATTTGCCTTTTCTTTCTCCATTCATCGTATTGCTTCTTTGTATTATCACGTTCTTGAGTTACCATATTAAGCTCTTCTACTCGTTCATTGTACAGGGATACTTTCTTTCGGTATTTGTCATTGATACAAATAAGAAAAAAGAATAGAAAACCCATAAAAATGAATGACCTTCAAATGAAAGAAAATGCATACTCTGCAATTGAATCAAGATTTGGATTCATCTCCTTCAACTGTGCTTCAAGAAGTGCCACACTTTCAAGGGACCTCTTAAGGTCGGACTCTTTTGCAAGAGACTCATCTCCAAGTGTAGCTTGAAGCTTTTCTGGGTCCACTAGATCTTTTTTTATTCTGAGGATTGACTAGAGACTCTTTCCCAGTTTCATGATACTTGAGCTGAAGCAGACGAAGAAATTAATTCAATATTTGTTGCCATGAAATGGTGTATTATCTAAGCAGAATAAACAGAATACTTATAGATGGAGGAGGAAGGACCCGTGCCTCAACAGACACCATTGTGGGCCTCACTTGAATCCCAAATTCCTTATTCGCAAGTTCATCTTGATTGTAGTTGTTGCTATTTACCATCTGTGAGCACAAGTGAAATTCATCGGATGGTGCTCTAGATTCGGATAAAGTAACCATATCAGTAACACACCCAACATTCATCAATCATCACAATAAAGTAAAAATAGAGGGAGGGAGTTATACAAAGGTATACCAAACAACTGAGATCTCTCGAAATCCAAGTCCAAGTATTCCATCTAACTTGGCTGCCAAAAATGTGATGCCTGGCTCATTTGGTCACTTCCATGAACAAAGACCATGTTATATCGGCAAATTAAAGTAAACCAACAACCAAATTGCTTCCAAGAGAGTTCAATAGAAATGTACGGGATTCTAAAGGTTTGCTTACTGTTTTCCAACCCTCCAATGTCGGTGTAGTCTTCGGTAGGAGGTTTTTATAGATCCATCAAATGTTTAAAATCTGCAATACCCGATATAGAATGAGCAAAAATTACAACTCCAATTCAGATGGATCTGACAGTGATAAAAGAAGCGAAGTAGTTTCCGATTACGATGACTCGGATAATACAGAAGGGCACATGCCAGGAATGAAAAGAAAGAGATCCAAGGGGCAACTACCCTTTGGGAAAGGAAAAGTAAAAAGCTAGCAAAACCAAGTTTATTGGCTGGGGATCAAAATCTCTTTTACAATCATCATTTCAAGAAAAAACAAAAAATAACACGATGGATTGGATTAAAAATTAAATTGAATTGAAATAATGTGAGCGAGAAATCTACCTCTTCCTCCTGACCTATGAGTAGACAGCTTAATTGATACTCTTCGAGTACTCGTTTTCCATGAATCGGAGACCAATGTCTTATTATGCTGTAATCAGAGACTAGTCTCCGATTCATGGAAATCGATTACCCACAGAGTATCAACTAAGCTGTCGACTCGTAGGTCACGAGGAAGAGGTATGTTTCTCGCTCAAATTATTTCAATTCAATTCAATTTTAATCCAATCCATCGTGTTATTTTTTGTTTTTTCTTGAAATGATGATTGTAAAAGAGATTTTGATCCCCAACCAATAAACTTGATTTTGCTAGATTTTTACTTTTCCTTTCCTAGGATAGTTGCCCCTTGGATCTATTTCTTTTCATTCCTGGCCTGTGCGCTTTTGCATTGTCCGAGTCATCCTAATCGAAAACTAATTCGTTTCTTTCATCACCTTCAGAACCATCTGAATTGGAGTTATAATTTTTGCTCATTCTATATCGGATAAACGATAGAGGTGATAGTGGGTCACCTTGTAATAGAGTAGTTGTTCCCTTGTAAAACTCTCCTAAATAGGCGCAAGATTCTTTGTCAAAAACCAAAGGTGCTCAGAGCCTTAATGTCAAGGCAGGGGACTTGGAACTGTTATAGAAACATACCTACAGAAAGAATGCAAAATCTTGATGAAGAAAGAAAAGGAGTGTCTTCTTATTTGAGTTTAACAAACAAAATCTCGTGTCTAAGTTATGCCTTGTCTTATAAACGAAACCCTAATGTCAAGGCAGGCATGCTTAAGAAATTGTTTAATGAAATTATATGACTTAGTTCCATGGATGTTCAACCTAGATCCAGTCCATGCCTAAACCACAACCCTAGATCTCTCGTCCTAGCTGAGCCGCCGATACCCTTCCGTCGTCGGCGAACCTTCCCGATAGGCTGGTTCGCTTTCTTCTTCTTCTTCTTTTTTTTTTTTTTTTTAATTTTCTGCTCCGTTTTCTTTTTTGTTTTGAGTTGAATTAGTTTATGTTAGAGTTGGATTAGTTTAATTTTGAGTTGTATTAATTTTGAATTTCTGCTCCGTTTAATTTTGAGTTGGATTAATGTTGGAGTTGAATTTACGCTCCGTTTAATTTTTGAGTTGGATTAATTTTGAGTTGGATTGTGATTGGTTATTAATTTGTTGCGAGAGATGGTGATGGTGCTAATAGTATGAAGAATGAAGAAGATTGCAAAGGCCTGGTTAATGGAAAGTTTCAAGCGCCCCCTCCCTAATTTCCTAAACAACCCCTCTATTTTGTACATTCTTGAATCATGGCCATGGATCAAACCATGGCCTCCCCATGGACAATGCTAAAAATTTTCACCCATTTGGCGTTCATGGCCATGGATCAAACCATGGCCTCCCATGGACAATGCTGAAAATTTTCACCCATTTGGCATTCATGGCCATGGACAAAACCACGGCTGCCCATGTTATGCGCGAGATCCACTCGAACCATTGTCACTTGAAAAGATTGCGAAGGCACTGGATAGGTTCCTAGATCCTAAATATTTATTCTCAACACCATTTCCTCTAATGACCCTATGTAATTAGGTAGTTATAGCATTTGTCATTATATCTCTCCAATAAATTCATAGAATATAAAAAGCACAAATCATTTCTAGCAACATCAAAAAAGCAAATGCATCTGTAAGTTATTGCGTAAATAGCTGACCTGTAGCGCGTGTAATCCCCAAAAATGTAATCCGTCTTTGCGTCTGCAAGATTTCAAGAGCTGCAATCTTGCAATGTGCATTACACTGTATGTGAATGCAACACATAATTAGAAGAGCAATGGATAAAAGTCCAAACGAGTTTTACGAAATGTGCATTACCTGTACGATATAAAAAATGCAGATCGTGTCCATTCAATTTAAGGTCCTGCAAGTGTAACATGTTTTATTAGTAATGAACAGTATATATGATTTATATACCCGACATACCTTTCCCCTCCTCCTTTATCCGGGCTTGGGACCGGCAATGCAATATACAACAATTGCATTGGCGGAGTTAAAAAAGGGGTTAGTTGAATAGAAATGTAGAACAGTTTATAAACAAACACATGTGCCTAATCCACTTACTCTGTACCAAATTATCAGCCCACTTCCTCTGTACAAAATTCATCAGCAAACTTAGTATACAAACCATGGCAATATCTTGGGGCATCAAAACAGAGTTTCTAAAATAAAAGTACAAAATAAAATTAGCATTGTCTTAATTAAAAGAAGTGAGTTCCTTGGGCCATGCGACCGTACTCCCAACTGCATCCGAGATGACTGACATAAACGAGTTAGACCTCCTCAATTCAGCACTAGGAATCAAAGCTACCTGAACCCAAACCTTCCAAGCATCATTTCCAAGCGGAACACTGTGAACCATAGCATTAGGATCTGTGTCAGCAATCTTACCTTCTGCAACCACCTGTTTTCGCCAATCTAATAATTTACATTTACGATCAACGACAATGACACTTGTTAAATCATCTCTTGAATTCAAACCATGGCAATCACGAACATTAGAGCTACCATTATGTGATGGGGGAGAGGGTGACTTCCCATTCAAATGATCCCTTGAACCAACACTATGGAGACGGGGAGAGGGTGACTTCCCATTCAAATTATCCCTCGAACCAATACTATGCAAACGGGGAGAGGCCATGTTTGAATTTTCTTTCTCCTTTGAAGTGAATCCCTAGAAACAATGACAACTTAACATGTAAGTGAAAACTATAAATAACTCTAAAAACAATGTGCTTGACTGGTACAAACTTGCCTGCATACGCATAAATTGTCGCATCTCCGCCATTTCATCCTCTAAATGTTGGAACTTCTCCATTTTTTTATTCAGTTCTGAAACTTGCTGCCCTAGTTCGTGGACTTTCTTTGAACTATTCATGTGGATACCTATTTTAGATGGGGTAATGCCAAATCCCATCCCTCTAACTCTTCCGTTTCTCTCGGGTCTGAGTATTTTAGACAGTGCATCCTCACTAATTGATGTCAAGGGGAGGTTTAAGAGGCTGTGATCTCTTGTATTTTACTCTTGAAAATTAGTAAAAAACAAGTATTAAATGATAGATTAGTCAAAATAATGAAATAAAAGAGTGGCATTTTGGGACGGAGGGAGTAATAAAATTAAGTATGATTTAGTTGAAATGTCACTTACCACACAATCGGCAATAAATGGAGTTGGTATTTCACCATTCTTTTTTGTTTGTGCTTTACACCACACATCTTCTCTCCTTATAGCCATTTTCGGATTCTCCTTTCTCTTAAAAGAATAAGCACTATTTTAATTGAAATACATAAATGAAAACATGTAATAATGTACTCCCTCCGTCCCACTTTACTTGATACCAAAAAAGTCAATATGGTATCACGTGAGGTGGGACGGAGGGAGTATGAATTTATAGAAAGTTACCATGTCAGCCTCTAGTCGAGCATACCCCTTCTTGCTCATTGTATGTGGGGCATGATTGTTTGCCCTAATCTCCTTATACTTAGAGCTCTTCAACTACACAATTTTTTTATGTAAGAAAAAAAGTATTGGATATAAAGAAAGTACTTAAAAAAACTGAATTTACCTTGAATTCATTTGATAACTTTTCTTTGATAAAAGTGTTCCACTCTTCAAGAGATATGTTGTCCGGTTTAAGGGATGCAAATCTTGAATCTTTATCTCCCATTTTAGATGCATCTCTAAGAGATTCTATCAGCTTTGATTTTGATTGCCTCCAACGAGTTCCCATTTGTTGAATAATAAGAGTCTCGTACGTGTCATCCATCTTGAATCTCCCCTATATAAACATCATAGAAAAAAAAAGGTAAACATGTACACTTGAATTTTTATGTTAGAACTCAATAAGCTATATTATAATTACCTTAACACATGTTCACAAATCTTTCTTTGTCTGTTTCTCAACTTTCCTCCAATCATCAATATTGAATGGTACAAACTGTCGTGCTAAAGCACCCAAAAATGAAGATAACCACTCGGATTGCTCACCTATGGGTTGTCCTCTTTCATTGAACTCCACCTCAATTAGTTTCGTCGGATTTGAGCACAAATCTCTCAACCTTGTTGGACCTCTTTTTCTCTTTCCCCACACTTGTTGTTCCTCAACCGACTGCTCTTCGGCTGGATTTTCATTACGAACTTTAGTTGAAACACGAGGAGGAGACATTGTTTCCATATTATGGTCAGGAGAGGGATTTGACCCTCTTTCAGAAATCTGAATGCCTTCATTTCCTTTTTGTTGCGAAATTGCAACCGATGCTAATTGTAATTTCTTCAACCGCTTGGCCCCCTTTCTTGAACTCTGCATAGATCAGAAATGAGACATAACAAGCACTCCCATAATATTTCCCATAATTTCTTTGAAAAAACTGATGGTTAGTTATGCATATGGACAAAATGCGTAAATTACTCTTGCGAAGTAAGGAGTATGTTTTTAGGACATGCTGGTTAGTTATGCATATAATGCTTATTAACTGTATGCTGTCAGCTTATACCTTCAGTACCAAAAATGTTTTATCTCCATTTCTAGGGCTCGAAACGACGAACCGATTTTTTTTCTTGAAAGTAGACACATAGTTCTTTCAAACAACTACTTTTACGCCTTCTAGAACCTTCTAGATCAGAACAGTTTATTCGTCAAAGATAACTGAAAATCTGGTTTTGAAGAATATGTCTCTGCTGACCCTTTTTTCTCTATAATAATCCTCAGTAGGTTCATTTACTGATTAAATTTGAGCATCTAAAGCTCAAGGACCTGATGGTGCTATTTGGCAATTCTTCCATTTTTCTATATTGTAGGGCTCAGTAGACATCCTTCAGACATACCCTGTTCCGGAGTGTGATATATGGTTCATTAAATTTTCCTATGATTTCCACTACAATGCAGCGCCTAGTTGAGAAAGTGTGCAGTGATTGGAACTATTTCTCAGGTCTGAATCTAAACAAAGATGTTCTCATTTTGCTTTTAGACAAGTCGGAGTCGGGTGGATTTAAATTGAACACATGTAATAAGTAGGCGATCCGTTAATTAGGTAACACATGTAAAATCATTATGATAACACTAAGTCTTACCTCTGTCCCATCATTACCCATTATGACCAAGTCGTCAACAAACTTTGATACAACTTTCTAAAGATCTTCCTCCACCTCAGCCTCCACCTGTTATATCGAAGAAACTTAATCATTAAATTTTGTATATATGCTAGCACAAGTAATGTAATAAACAAATATAATGACACTATAATTTAAGAATATAATCATAGATCCAAGAAACTCAATCAAATAATTAAATATACCACTTTGTCATCACATCCCACTCTTGCGCAAGCACTATCTAGGTCATCATTGGTTTTATCAAGCAAAGCTACATCAAGTGGGTTATACGACAATTCATCATTCTCATCATCACTCTTATCATAGATTCCAATATCATGATAGCCCCTTGGTGGTGGTCTGACAACAACTTCCCAATTAGATGTTTTGCTATCTCTCCAATAGAACACTTGTGAGGCTTGTGCTGCTAGTATGAAAGGATCTCCTTTAAATTGATCTTGAAATTGAGCAAAGTTGACTAATGTAAATCCTTCTTCAACCTTCACTCCACGATAAATATTTGCCCAATCAGTATTCTTTGCTAGCAATATAAACTGCTTAAAAATTTTAATAGATGTCGGCTTTAGGGAGGAAACTAATTCGAACTTAAAGACAATCAGATACAGTTAGAAATTGTTTCATGAGTCCATGACCATTCTATGTCATCTAACGCATTGGTGATGGCCAAATGGAAGAATGGCCACACATATTTTCTAAATGGGTCTATAATGTATTTATTCAGACGAAAATTGAAAATAAAAAAATCATTGGTGAATAAACAGCAAAATAATGGCTTTAGATAAGAATAGAACTCACAGCTTCTCAAGGAGACAAACTTACCTCAAAAATAACCTCTCTCAATTAGGGCAAACTGAAACTTTATGGTTTCCCCTCACCCATTCCAGTTAATGTCGATCCTTGAAAATAGCAATTGATTTACAAGAAGCAAATATTATAAATTGGCACTGAAATTAAGAATAGTTGAAGGAGGAGAAGATGAATGGAACCTTGTATTGGTGGTGCTGTGTGGCAATGGAAAGCGATCGATTTTGCCCCGCCGTGGATTGTAGAGACAGACGATTATCACCAGCTCCGACGTCGATTTTGCCCTGCCTTGCCGTCGATCGATGCTCTTAGCTAGAATAGGAAGAAAGTGATTTGGGGTAAAGGTGATTTGGGGAAAAAGAGGCGCAATTGAATTTGGCGGTATGCGGGAAAAATGCCCGCTCTTCTTCTGTTTTTATTTTCTTTTTTTTTATTTAAGGAATATGACAACGTTTATAAAAAAACGTTGCCACTTTTTTTAAAAAACGTTAAAAAACGTTGTCTTTTGTGCAACGTTTATTTAATAAACGTTGTAAAATGACCATTAACACAACATTTATTAAATAAACATTTTTATAATGAATATACTACAACGTTTTTTGAGAAAACGTTGTCAAATCCAGTCAATGACAACGTTTATTTAAAAACGTTGTTAACAAAAACGTTGTCAAAAGCCATTTTTCTTGTAGTGGAAACTCACGGCGCGGAAGAGTGTCTATTGGGTAGCTCAGCCTTGATTAGAGCCAGTGACCAAATTCAAGTGCAACATGTCGCCCAAATGGATCCTGACCATGCCGCATGTCAAGCCGGGATTCACTTTTCATTGGTATGTCATTCTTTCTCTCCTTGATTATTCTTCACCTTATCCATTGTTACTTTTTAATTTTGAATTGGTAACTTTCTCAGCTATGAGCTTCCATAATGGGTATTAGCGAGAAAAACACTCGTCTTAATAATGAAGCAACGAGCTTGAAGGCTGCAAACCAAATTTTGAGGCGCGATAAGGATATCCTTCGCGGTAGAGTAGGAAGGCGGGATGCCACGATTTCCAACTTGGAGGGAGAGCGAGATAAGTTGAAGACTGACTTAACTACTTCCCAGAATCAGCTTGAGAATATCAATACCGAACTCAATGCCGCCAAAGCTGATCTTGACAACGCTACTACTGAACTTAATTCTGTCAAGGAAAATGCCGCCAAACTTCTGAGCGAGAATGAGACTTTAAAGAAGACTCATGCCGCTGACACTCAATTCTTTCAAGGCGAGATTTCCAAGCTACGAGAAGAGCGACAGGAAAATCGGCGAAATCACTTCCCTTAACGCCGATGTAGCTAAGCTCAAGGAAGATCTTATTGATATTGGCGATCAAACCTCTCTTCAAGTCTGCGGCGAGCTGCTGCCGATGCCTCCGACATTCCCGCCATCACAATTGAGCGGCTTGCCCATTGGGGCTCAGAGCCAATCTTTAGTGAGGTATGTCGCCGTGGTCATCCCCTGGTTCCTTACTCACCCGAAGAACTCAAGGACTTGGCTGAAGAAGATGCATTATTAGGAAAAGCGGCATGGAACCCCACTCCTATCCAAACTCCTAATGTTCTTGCTTTATGGGGAAATCAACTTGAACAGAAGCACAAAGTTTTGGATGATGCAAAAGCTCTTGCTCTTGCGACCTCCAGCTCTACTCAACCATCACCATCAGATGAACCTAACGCTTAACTTGTTTTCTGCTTTGGTACTTAGTTTCTTTTGAACTTCTTTTAGACAACTTTTTGTAACTCGCCTTGGTGGCAAAACAATTTGCTTTCTTTATTTGGGCCTGTGTGCCTCTGAACAATGTAAATTTGCGGCCTTCGAGCTTGCCCCTTTTATCTTTATGCTTTACTTCATTATCATATCTCGCTTTTGCTATTTTATTTTGATAGTTCATCAAAAATCATTATTTTGCATGACAGGTACCCCATGCTTATACTCCCATCGAAAAAGTGAAGTCGTCTTTAGGTGACTTTACTTACAGTTGTTAGTACCCGGTCCGAAAAAAAGGACTGAAGTGGAATTCGGGAAAATCTGGGACTAAACTGGCATTTGGAAGCTTTTGGACCAAGTTGGAATTTATTGAAAATTCAGGGACTAAACTGGAAATATGGAAATTTGGGACGAAATTGATTTAGAAAAATTTATGGGTTAAAATGAAAAATAAAATCCCAAAGAGCGAAGTGCAAAAGAAGTCATTAGAGCGATCAAAGTGCGACTGCAAAATCGTGAGACGGAACGAGTAATATTGATACAAACAAAGGCCAAGTGTGGCCGGCTCAGGCAGGATACGGCCAAGGCAATTTGGGGCCAAGGTTGTTGCAATTTGGGCCCGAGGAAAGGGATTTGGCCAAGCAAATTGGGCCAAGCTTAATTCAAGGCAAAGAAGTACCGATCGAACCTGTATTTCTCATTATGGCCGATCGACCCCTTTGTATTTAGGATAAAACTTATCTTTTAAGAATGCCGATCGACCCTTATCCAAAAGAGGGCCGATCGACCCTTTCTTTCGGTCCAGCCCATTCCCCGAAGCACTATAAATACGTGCACTCGGTACTCACAATTGGCATCAGTTTTCAACACAGTTTCGTTCCCCATTCTCACCAGACACGTACACACACACAATACAGTTTTCTTCCACACAATACAGTTTTCTTCCACACACATTATTTACCCCGAAAATTCAAGACTATACTTGTTTTGTCCGTATCTCTCCCCACGTTCTTCGAATCGCCCTAGATTCGATCCCAAAATCTTGCTACAATTGGTAAGGCTCTTATTAATATTTTTGTTCCCTATTATTATTATTATTGCCATATTATAATAATATTTGCATGCTTATTATATTTTAATTGTGCCTTTATGCTAGATTTAGGACTATTTTAATATATTTAAATATGCATAGCCGAGGATGATCTAAGGTTTCGCCCAAGAAAACCCAATGGATCTAGGAACTATTTCTTACTTTCCACCTTAGTAATAATTGTCCCATGATCAACAATCCCCCAAGGATTAACGTTGATTAGTGCACCTCCCGAGGGCCTAACTCAAAGGTTCTAGGGTGTGATCATCAATTAATTCTTTCTCTCCCCTCCTCCTTATGCATGATCCCGTTTCTTCTATCTATTCCTGTAAACACCGCACACAACCAACACCCCACATGCTAGAAAGACCGATCCGTCGGGCAATAGGAGTGATAGCATTTCTTCTTCTGTTGTAACTTGACCCCCGAACCCAATCAAATGCTTAGCTTTTTTTCAAAGCTTTGGGCTATATCAAAGTGGCGTGGTGACTCTCAAAATTAAACTAATATTTTAATATGGTTTAAATCGAGTGTCACTTAATGAATATCCCATTTCGGTCCGACATTATATGATTATTTATTTCAAACTTCCGAATGCGCGTTGCATCGGGACGGGGTATTCACAGTGGCGACTCTGCTGGGGACTGTTTTGAAACTTTTTCAAACTAAGTGGGTCAGACTTTCGTTTTCTTTTATGGTGTTGTATTTTGCTTTCTTTTTCTATTTGTTCTATTCTTAACTGTTGCATTGCATGCATGCATCTCCTAAAACAAAAAAAAAATCTTTCTCTTTTCTCCTTAAAAAAAGAATTAGACTTTTTACCTCACACTACCACTAGAGTCCGTGTCACACTGCACAGACACCCTTAACCCTTCGGAGAAGCCAAAGTGCGGGAAGTGTGGTGATCATGTCGCCTCCCTTCCGAGTCTCACTTGGCCATCCACTCATCAGTGCGCTTCGGCTGCACGGTGGGAGCCTGAAATCTAACCCTTGTGTCACCCACTTTGCTAGGAATACACTCCCTGTGACCGGTTGGTTTGACTAGTTTTTTCATATAGACAATTAATAAGGTTTTTACTTTAAGTCACTACAAATTAATGATAAGTCAAGATCTATAGAGAGAAAAGAGCACTAAAAAATTTTGATTTCCTTTTAAAGGACGTGCCATGTAAGGTCGAGTGCTTGTTAAAAGATCTTGTCTTATCATAGGTCTGTAGTACTCCCCATAAATATCATCTTAAATGTCTATATGAGATGGTTAGTCGTTAGGATCCACCACTTTAGGACCTTTAGTTAGTTGTGAAAAAGGGGTATCCCTTCCAACCAAGAGTAGGTTCTATAAAAAGAGAGAGCTTTTTTTTCTTTTTTTGTAAATAAAATGCTTAACTATCCTCATTCCTAGACCCTCCGAGGTCCACTCCTCATTTCTAGGACCCTCCGAGGTCCACTCCTCATTTCTAGGACCTTCCGAAGTCCACTCCTCATTTCTAGGACCCTCCGAGGTCCACTCCTCATTTCTAGGACCCTCCGAGGTCCACTCTTCATTTCTAGGACCCTCCGAGGTCCATTCCTCATTTCTAGGACCCTTCAAGGTCCACTCCTCATTTCTAGGACCTTCCGAGGTCCACTCTTCATTTCTAGGACCTTCCGAGGTCCACTCTTCATTTCTAGGACCTTCCGAGGTCCACTCCTCATTTCTAGGACCCTCTGAGGTCCACGCCTCATTTATAGGACCCTCCGAGGTCCACTCCTCATTTATAGGATCCTTCGAGGTCCACTCCTCATTTTTAAGACCCTCCGAGGTCCACTCCTCATTTTTAGGACCCTCCGAGGTCCACTCTTCATTTCTAGGACCCTCCGAGGTCCACTCTTCATTTCTAGGACCCTCCGAGGTCCACTCTCCACTCTTAATTTCTAGGACCCTCCGAAGTCCACTTCTCATCTTTTGGACCCTTCAAGGTCCACACTCTCTACTGCGGACCGCCCTAGGTCCAGTCTCTCTATCTTGGACCGTTCAAGGTCCACCCCTCATCTCTTGGACCCTTCAAGGTCCACATCCTCTACTGCGGACCGCCCTAGGTCCAGTCTCTCTATCTTGGACCGTTAAAGGTCCACTCTTTGACCCTTCATGGTGCTCTTCCTATACTAAGTCCACTCTCCCAATCTTAGACCATTCAAGGTCCACTTCTCATCTTTTGGAACCAACTAGGTCCACTTCCTCTACTTTGTACCATTCAAGATCCACTCCTCAATTTAGGACCCTTCGAGGTCCACTCTCTCTATCTAGGACCATTAAAGGTCCACCCTTCCACCTGAGACTCTTCGAGGACCATCCATGGTCCACTCCTCTACCTTAGACCCCCATGATCCTTCAAGTTAGGACCCTCCATCCACAATCTGCTCCCTTAGTCTCAAAACCATCCATAGTTTAGATCCTTTATCTCTAGCACCCTTCAGCCAAAGACCCACCTAGATCAAACCTCTCTCGACCCATCTAGATCAAACCACCATCTAGGGCCTACCTAAGCCAACTTACCAATCAGGGCCAATTCTCATCCAAAGTCCAATTAACTCGTCTAGATCACTGTCACTTATATTTGACCAAGGATCGAGTCATCTTCCTCTCCCTTTTTCACCAAACGGACTCTTTTATCCTCTCTCTTTCTCTAAACTTAACCCTGGTTGTATCATCAATCAGGGCCCCCTCGAACTACGGTGACCTGAGACTCGTACCTTAAATGGTAAGGGTTACGTAGGCAACTTCAGCCCAGTCAAACTCTCAAATTGTGGAGATCAACTATTTTCTCAGAGGTGCCTTAAGATTAATTATGAATCTAATTCAACTCATTGGTTTGACTCTGCCATATGTTCTTACAGAATTCCACATCATGTCTCTGGAGAAAAGCATTGAAGCCCTCAAAGAAGTCTCAAACATGAGGTTGGGAGTGATCAACCTCCTCAAAGACATGCACGAAATTGAGCAATACCATTTGTCTTACATTCACGAGTGCTTGAGAAGAGTTCCTCCTCCTGTTCAATTCCAGGGTCCTTACCATCCACATGCTTGTGGTCCCACTTATGGTTCAACTCATCAAAATTTCTCATTCAGGATGCCTGCTGTGGCCACCAACCAACGAAAGGCACCAATACCCGAGAAGAAGATCAACAAGGAACATTTTGATGACTTAGGAATGCCAGTGGGTGAGTTCTTCGACATTTTGGTGGGAAAGAATTTGATCAAGCCGCTCGAGAACTACAAGCCTGTTAACAAGAGAGATAACTTGGATGAATCCAAGTTTTGCAGATACCACAAGTACGTTGGGCATACCACTGACAACTGTAAGCAGCTGAAACACTTGATTCAAAGATTGATCGACCAAGGAAAAATCCAAGGCCTCACTGATGAAGGAACCCTCGCCCTTCAAGGGAAGATTTAGATTCGTTCAGTCTTGTAGGTTCTAGTGTGTCTTTCTTACGTTCACTTTGGGCATTGATAAGTAATGTCCACTTTAGTTCAGTTACTTCAATAATAAAAGAGTCTTTCTTTCTTTTCTCTCTAGACTTGAGACATAATCTCGCTTTACTTTCAAGAATATTGTCTTATTTATAATTATCATTTGATTGCTAATCTCACTGATAAACTCACCGGCTAATAAAGTAAACAATGAATGAATGCTTTGATTGGAGTAAACAACTCCCTGTCCTTTCCACCATCTCTATGCACCCTTCTCTCGTACACTCTCCCCATACTTCACCATATACTTTTCATACACTATCTCCAGACCCTCTCCTTGTACACACCCTCTATGCACCCTCGAGCATACACTTCCCCAAATATACTCTCCCCCACTTGACCTCCTTTCCATATGGTCAAGACAAGCACAAAGACCGTTGTTGCTCATCACCAGAAAATAGCTGCTCACGCCACTGCAATTTAAAGAAGATGCAAGGAGTTGTTCTTATCCTTCACAAGTGCTACATGAATATCAACTTGGGGCTCACCAACCCCCCCAATCTCGCGTCTCCTCTGATTTTCCATTTGATCGATAAGCTTTCGTTGAATATGCTCACATATCTTTCTCATGGTCCGAATATATTTTGCCTTACCTAATAAGTCGGTTAAATGAGTCTGCATTTATTTTAAATAATCTTTTAAGAAAATGAGAATGCTATCCAGTAGCGATTGAAGCTTAAACCTCTCACCATAGGAAGCCATAACCTTATCCCCACTAAATAATACCCTTTCATTTCAAGATCGACAAGTTTTGAAACCCTAAGGAAGAAGCCCATACTAGGAGCTCCCCTGACTCACAAATGAAGAAAGGCGGAATGCAAAAGAAGCCCATACAAGGGGCTCCCTCGGCTCACAAAAGAAGGGACCACCTCCAAGCCCAAGAGGGAAAAGGTAAACGCATCCTAAGGCATACGCTAGGGGCTATCGCGAGCAAACAAATCCGAAGGCTTTTCTCGATAAGAGGGTGTTTGAAAAAAAAAAAAAAAAACCTTCATCACCCCGAAGTGAACCTCCCAAAGGTTGTGAAAATGAGACATCGAGTGAAGGTCCTATCGTGATCAAGTTACCTGCTAAAATCACAACAAACTCGCGAGAAGAAGCAACAAAAAATTCCCTCTTGGACAAATCCCGTAAACCAATTCCAAGTCCATCCTCTCACTTTTAGAGGATTCCATCACCACCCTTGATCTTATCAAAATCAAAAGTTAATCTCACTCTTAGAGGTTCGGAAGAAGCGACAACAAGAAAATCCCTTCACCTTAGAGATCCCAAACACATCCCTCCAACCAACCTCTCAGCAAAAGGCCCAGTCAACCTCTCACTTTAAGAGGCCATGTTAATCATCACCTAATGATCGATCGCAACCCAAAGACCAGCTACAACCTCTACCGGATGGCATTCTCATTCTGAGTCACTTGTTATCCTATGTGAGCATATTGCATACTCTCGCCAAGTTTAGGAACTCGTCCTATTCTTGAAATTCGTTCATTCGACTCCTCAAAACACTGTCTGCAAAAGTCCCACTGGGGTTTCGCATCCGTGCCTCTCAACGGCACTCCGGTAAAAGCAAGGAGACGCGCGCCAGAGACTACTCCCCTCGGCTTGTGAGAACAAAGGAGCAACGAATCTTAACTCGAAAGACTGAAAAATAGAAGGGGCTATAATCGAGTCAAATCCCACCTTTTCTTCAATCCCAATCTTTTTCTCCCAATCTTTTTTCTATTTTTCATTCTTTCCCATAAAGAAGATCAATGCAGTGGCAGCCTGCACGAAAACTATCACAGAACAGCCCAGAGCAGCAAGCAACAACGGAACATCCTACTCCTTCTAAAGTCAAGCCCGATTTCACCATCAATCGATTTTCTCTCTCCTATTCCAGCTTCAAATCAAACCAGTCATTATTTGTTTACTTACATAATTGGAATTTGACAAACCAATCAGTGAGGTCCATTCTCGAGCAACCAAAATATAATTCTGAATAAAACAATTCTTCAAATGTCTCGACAAGTCTTCTTTTTCTACATCATAGGAAAATAGAGCCAAACACTGTCTTTCTGTCAAGCAGGGGCTTCCATACACTTTTCCACACCTTGTGATGATTATACTCTCCCAAAAGAGTCAAACCCAAAAAGCGAGAGTGTCATACACGAAATTGGGATCCATTCCCACCTTCGAAAAATGTGCCCCTGCACATATACATTTCCGAGTCTTGTCCAGCGACTTATTGACTGTTGTTCGAAACAATGGGTCGCCTCCGTGGCCGCAAGATGACTCTCTCTTCAATAGGGATACATTGAATCTCTCCAAGCTGGGGCTTTTATTAAGCTGTTCTCTCAGGCTCTCTTTACCAGATTCCCTTCGGGTTTACTTTGCATCATCGACTGGGGCTTCGCCATGGTCACTTCATCAAACGTTGAGGCTCCCCTCAACAGAAATAGGTCGACTATGTGGTTCTTCAGAAGAGGCCAGGGGCTCTAATCAAGGCTCCGACAAAGTCATATCTAGCAAGAAGGGCATCCCTTGTCATCAAGATCAGCATGTGGCAAACTCTTTGAGTTAGTTAGAAACATAATTAATCATAAGGCCTCTTTATCAAATAAACATGCTTTCAAAATACCGTCTTCCTTGGTACCTTGTTTACAAAAATCACTCTTTGGTCTCCACAAATTTTCAAACTCTTCAAATCTATCAAAGACGTATCTCTGTGACTCTCAAGATGACTCGGTCCTTATCTCTGGACATCAAGCTTATCCAATCCCATCTTCTACCATAGACACTTACTCGGCCTCGCCTAATTTAAACCATAACCTTTCTTCTCAAACAGCCTTGTTTAGACTTACCACAAATGTAAAACCCTAGCCTCAAGCCTAGGAGACAAATACCTTTCTAAACCCTAGCCTCAAGCCTAGAAGACAAATACCTTTCTAAACCCTAGCCTCAAGCCTAGGAGACAAATACCTCTCTAAACCCTAGCCTCAAGCCTAGGAGACAAACTCCTCTCTAAACCCTAGCCTTAAGCCTAGGTGACAAAAAACTCCTCTCTAAGCCCTAGCCTTAAGCCTAGATGACAAAACTCCTCTCTAAACCTTAGCAATGATCATCCCAATCTCTTAATCGCTTGGTTCTTTGGCTCGGGAAGCCATAATAATCCCAATCAATTCACATAACTATTCTTCATCAAGTAAACAGTAGCCTATGTCCTTTGGCAGCTACAGTTTTCCCGCATCATTAGTAGCCTAAGTCCTTTGGCAGCTACAGTTACCAATCTCCTTCATTAGTGGCCTCAGTCCTTTCGACAGTCACGATCATCGATAATTGTAGCCTAAGTCCTTTGGCAGCTACAGTTATCAATATCCGTCATTAGTGGCCTAAGTCCTTCCGGTAGTCACGATCATCGATAATTGCAGCCTAAGTCCTTTGGCAGCTACAGTTATCAATCTCCGTCATTAGTGGCCTAAGTCCTTCCGGCAGTCACGATCATCGATAATTGTAGCCTAAGTCCTTTGGCAGCTACATTTATCAATCTCCATCAATAGTGGCCTAAGTCCTTCCGGCAGCCACGATCATCGATAATTGTAGCCTAAGTCCTTTGGCAGCTACAGTTACCAGTCTCCTTCATTAGTGGCCTCAGTCCTTCCGGCAGTCACGATCATCGATAATTGTAGCCTAAGTCCTTTGGCAGCTACAGTTATCAATCTCCTTCATTAGTGGCCTAAGTCCTTCCGGCAGCCACGATCATCGATAATTGTAGCCTAAGTCCTTTGGCAGCTACAGTTACCAGTCTCCTTCATTAGTGGCCTAAGTCCTTCCGGCAGTCACGATCATCGATAATTGTAGCCTAAGTCCTTTGGCAGCTACAGTTATCAATCTCCATCAATAGCGGCCTAAGTCCTTCCGGCAGCCACGATCATCGATAATTTGTAGCCTAAGTCCTTTGGCAGCTACGGTTTTTCCACAAACTTCGCAACAATAGTGGCCTAAGTCCTTCCGGCAGCCACGATCATTGACTCTTTCTTTTCCCCGCCTCGGTCATAGCGTTTGACCAGACTTTTAATAATATCGGTTTTTTCAAGATTAACTTTTGTTATTATTTATAACTCATCTTCCTATTATTTTTCGGGGTGACTCCCACAAAGTCAAATCCTTATTCTTCGGGGTGACTCCCTCAAAGTCGAATCCTTATTTTTCGGGGTGACTCCCACAAAGTCAAATCTTTATTTTTCGGGGTGACTCCCACAAAGTCAAAACCTTATTTTTTGGGGTGACTCCCACAAAGTCAAATTCCTATTTTTTCGGGGTGACTCCCACACAGTTAAAATTCTTATCTTCCGGGTGACCCCCTCATAGTCATACTCTCACAATTTTTTAGGTGACTCCCGCACAGTTACACCAGTGACTTTCACGCAGTCACGTCTTCACATTCCAGTGACTTTCACGCAGTCACGCATCCTTGGGTGATTCCCACACAATTATATCTTCGGTTTGAGACGCCGCACGTCCGCCATTCTTGGGTACTAAACGTCCACTCTTTCGAACTACGACTTAGCTTGATTCCTCTTGGGATACGTAGGTAGCCCGACGTGGGTCCAGCCGCTCGACCTACCTGGTCATCTTCCATTTGCGACTCAGCTCGAGTCCAAACCTCACATCCGCAAGATCATCGTTTCACCTCCTGAAATCCCTTTTTTCAGGACGGATCCTTTTTTTATCGTCGACCCCACTTGTCTTACAAGAAGCTTCGCCGAGGGGCTACTGTTAGTACCCGGTCCGAAAAAAAGGACTGAAGTGCAATTCGGGAAAATCTGGGACTAAACTGGCATTTGGAAGCTTTTGGACCAAGTTGGAATTTATTGAAAATTCAGGGACTAAACTGGAAATATGGAAATTTGGGACGAAATTGATTTAGAAAAATTTATGGGTTAAAATGAAAAATAAAATCCCAAAGAGCGAAGTGCAAAAGAAGTCATTAGAGCGATCAAAGTGCGACTGCAAAATCGTGAGACGGAACGAGTAATATTGATACAAACAAAGGCCAAGTGTGGCCGGCTCAGGCAGGATACGGCCAAGGCAATTTGGGGCCAAGGTTGTTGCAATTTGGGCCAGGAGGAACCAGGAGGAAAGGGATTTGGCCAAGCAAATTGGGCCAAGCTTAATTCAAGGCAAAGAAGTACCGATCGAACCTGTATTTCTCATTATGGCCGATCGACCCCTTTGTATTTAGGATAAAACTTATCTTTTAAGAATGCCGATCGACCCTTATCCAAAAGAGGGCCGATCGACCCTTTCTTTCGGTCCAGCCCATTCCCCGAAGCACTATAAATACGTGCACTCGGTACTCATAATTGGCATCAGTTTTCAACACAGTTTCGTTCCCCATTCTCACCACACACGTACACACACACAATACAGTTTTCTTCCACACAATACAGTTTTCTTCCACACACATTATTTACCCCGGAAATTCAAGACTATACTTGTTTTGTCCGTATCTCTCCCCACGTTCTTCGAATCGCCCTAGATTCGATCCCAAAGTCTTGCTACAATTGGTAAGGCTCTTATTAATATTTTTGTTCCCTATTATTATTATTATTGCCATATTATAATAATATTTGTATGCTTATTATATTTTAATTGTGCCTTTATGCTAGATTTAGGACTATTTTAATATATTTAAATATGCATAGCCGAGGATGATCTAAGGTTTCGCCCAAGAAAACCCAATGGATCTAGGAACTATTTCTTACTTTCCACCTTAGTAATAATTGTCCCATGATCAACAATCCCCCAAGGATGAACGTTGATTAGTGCACCTTCCGAGGGCCTAACTCAAATGTTCTAGGGTGTGATCATCAATTAATTCTTTCTCTCCCCTCCTCCTTACGCATGATCCCGTTTCTTCTATCTATTCCTGTAAATACCGCACACAACCAACACCCCACATGCTAGAAAGACCGATCCGTCGGGCAATAGGAGTGATAGCGTTTCTTCTTCTGTTGTAACTTGACCCCCGAACCCAGTCAAATGCTTAGCCTTTTTTCAAAGCTTTGGGCTATATCAAAGTGGCGTGGCGACTCTCAAAATTAAACTAATATTTTAATATGGTTTAAATCGAGTGTCACTTAATGAATATCCCATTTCGGTCCGACATTATATGATTATTTATTTCAAACTTCCGAATGCGCGTTGAATCGGGACGGGGTATTCACAACAGTGCATACAACGCGGCTCATATTGTCGCTAATCTTTGTTTTTCTTTTGCTCCTTCCTTGCTTTTTTCATGATTCTTACATAGAATAATTTCCTTATTTTGTGCCTCAACATCTTTATTTGCCTTGAAACAAAATATGCTTTTCTTCCTTTAGCGACATTCTTACATGCCATTCAGGCGAGATGTGCTTTCTCGTTTATAGTCGACATAGACTTTCTCGTTTATAGTCGCATCCATATACATGCCATTCAGGCGAGATGGGACTTTCATTTTTATAGTCCGTAGACTTTCATATTTATAGTCGCATCCATATACATGCCATTCAGGCGAGATGGGACTTTCATTTTTATAGTCCGTAGAATTTCATGTTTATAGTCGCATCCATATACATGCCATTCAGGCGAGATGGGACTTTCATTTTTATAGTCCGTAGACTTTCCTTTTTATAGTCCTTAGACTTTCCTTTTTATAGTCCTTAGACTTTCCTTTTTATAGTCCGTAGAATTTCTTTTTTGTAGTCCGTAGACTTTACATGCCATAAAAGGCGAGATAGATTCTCTTTCTCTTACAATTTCCTGCGACTTGCAATTTGTTTTGATAATTCATCAAAAACCTTTTACCTTCTTATCTTTGGCGAGATAACACCATATACTTATACTCCCATCGAAAAGGTGAAGTTGTCTTTAGGCAACTTTACTCCAAGCGACTTACTTACAATGTTCTTGGAGACTAATCATATAAACATTATTATGAAACAGGATTTAATCTAAACGAGATAAATTTGAGTCATTAAATTTCATACTTTCGTTACATTCAAAATATACTCAAAACATATTCAAAACATATATATCTTCTATTCAAGGTACTTCCGTTTCATTCAAAGTTTTCAAGACACATTCATGATTGAAAATTCCATAGATTCATCAAAATTACTATGAAAGAGACTTTAATAAGAATAATTTAAAATAGACAAATTACCCTTATCTCTTCAATGATAATATTTATTGAGGTGATCTACACTCCAAGCGTTTGGGACATCTTTGCCGCCCTCTTCCTTCAAATGATAAGTCCCTTCTCGCACAACCTTGGCAATCTGAAAGGGACCCTCCCATTTCGGATCTAGCTTTGCAAATCCCTCCGTTGCACCCTTTATCTCGCGACTTCTCAGCACCCAATCTCCAACACTGAATGATCTTTTGTTCACCCTTTTGTCGTGCTGGGCCTTCATTCTTTGTTTATAGTTAATCATTCTCAATCTCGCTCTAAGCCTCTTTTCATCACACAGATCTAGCTCGCAGCATCTTCTGTCGCCATTCATCACTTCATCATAATAAGTCACCCTATGAGTAGGCAAACCCATCTCTGCAGGAGCCATAACTTCAGAGCCATAAGTAAGTGCAAACGCTGTCTCGCCCATTGATCCCTTGACCGTTGTCCTGACGTACCACAAAGCTGTAGACAACTCCTCCAACCAAGCACCTCCCC
Source organism: Adenophora triphylla var. japonica (assembly GCA_022495995.1). Lineage (NCBI taxonomy): Eukaryota > Viridiplantae > Streptophyta > Magnoliopsida > Asterales > Campanulaceae > Adenophora > Adenophora triphylla. The sequence continues at coordinate 112,223 of JAFEMH010003414.1, forward strand.
TTTTCTCAATATTCTTGCGTAAAATTTCGAGGACTTGTTTGTTGGCGGCTTCCACTTGCCCATTACATTGCGGCCAATAGACTGCGGACTGCCAGTGTTTGATATTCAAATTAGAGCAAAAACCATGGAACTTCTTTCTGAATTGTGGCCCATGATCAGAAATGATGGCTCGCGGCATTCCGTGGCGACAAAGAATCTCCTCCATTACAAATCTGATTATCTGGTCTTCTGTAGTGGAAGTTAATGCCCTTGCCTCTGTTCACTTAGTGAAATAATCAACCGCCACCACAACCATTTGAGCTCCTCCTTTGGCCTTGGGAAAGGGCCCTATGAGATCTATCCCCCACATATCAAAGGGCCAAGCCGCTATAATTGACGTCTGTTCTGTGGCGGGTTATCTAGGAATGTTGGCATATCGCTGGCATTGCTCACATCTTCTCACATACTCTTCTGCATCCTTCTTCAACGTTGGCCAATAATATCCATGAAACATGATTTTATTAGCCAAGGTTCTAGCTCCTGGATGACCTACACAGACTCCTTCATGTACTTCAAATAGAACTTCATCAACCTTGCCTGGCTCCACACATCTCATTAGAGGCCGCGAGAAAGATTTGCGGTATAAAATTCCATCTTGGACAGTGAATCTTGGCGACATTTTCTTAACAATCTTCGCCTTGTCTTCATTTTGAGGCAACTCTTCCCTTTCCAGATAATCCTTCATTTTGCAAACCCAATCTTTCTCGCCCACTTCAACTTCCATAATCAGCGGCCTATCATATGCCGGCCCTTCTATGAACTCCACCATAATCTTCTTAGGCAATTCTTCTATTTTGTCGCAGGCGGCCTTGCTCAGCATGTCAGCTCGCTCATTTTTCTCTCTATCAATTTGCACCAATTCCCAATAACTGAAGCTTTGCAAAATCTGCCTCGCCATATCACAATACTTTGCCAGAGTTGAATTCACTACCCCATATCTACCTTTGACTTGGTTAACAATTAACTGAAAATCAGAATGGGCGACTACCTGTTTCACCCCAATATCTCGACAGAGCTCCAATCCCGCTACCAGCGCCTCATATTCAGCCTGATTATTTGACTTGTTAAACTTGAACCTTAATTTTTTCTCGTACTTGCAATCTTCCTCTGGTGAACTTAGCGAGATTTCAGCTCCTCCTTTATCTTTAGCGGAAGACCCATCAACATAAAATTCCCAACAACCCGCTAGCCTTTCCCGCTCTTCCTCAGCTTCAGGATCCTGCGACTTTGACTTCCGCTTCTTAGCCCCCTGAGTTTCTATCTCCTCGCTCATAAGTAAATGAAGTTTCAAGAATAAAGTCTGCCAAAGAATGCGCCTTAATGGCTTTTCTCGCCTCATACTGAATGTCGAATTCTGTCAATTCAATCGACCATTTGAGGAGCCTTCCCGCTGAATCAGGCTGCTGCAAAATCTTCCTCAAAGGAGCATTGGTTAACACAGTGACAGGATGAGATAGAAAATAGGCCCTTAACTTCCGAGTCGCGATCACCAGAGCATAGGCCAATTTTTCAGCGTTAAAATATCTCGCCTCCACTTCACTTAAAGCTTTCGAAACATAGTATATAGGCTTCTGCATGCCACCATCATCCTTTATCAATACCGCCGCAACTGCGAGATCAGAGGCCGCAAGATATACATACAAGTGATCACCTTCTTCTGGGCTACATAGAATTGGCGACTTTCCCAAATATTCCTTAACCATCTGAAACGCTTCTTCGCACTTCTCATCCCAAGAGAATTTCTGATCACCTTTCAACACCTTAAAGAATGTCAAACATTTCTCAGCAGACCGCGACACAAATCTCCCCAACGCTATCACCCTTCCATTCAACCTTTGTATCTCCTGAATTGTTCGGGGTGACTTCATATCTAATAAAGCTTGAATCTTCTCTGGATTGGCCTCTATGCCGCGGCGGTTTACTAGAAATCCCAAGAACTTTCCCGCTGTCACCCCAAAAGTACACTTGCTTGGGTTCAGCTTCATTGAATTTTTCTTTAAATTCTCAAAGGTCTCAGCGAGATCCACCAAATGACCCTTCCCCTTGGTCTTGATCACCATATCATCAATATAGGCTTCAACGTTCCTCCCAATCTGCGACTTAAACACCTTATTGACCATCCTTTGATACGTCGCCCCAGCATTCTTTAGGCCAAAAGGCATCATCTTATAACAAAAATTGCCAATGGGGGTTCTAAACGCTGTCTTGGCCTTATCCTCATCAAGCATCTTGATTTGATAGTATCCAGAATACGCATCAATAAAACTGAAAACTCTGTACCCCGCAATGGAATCAACCAATCTATCAATTTTCGGCAAAGGATAACAATCCTTGGGACAAGCCGTATTTAAGTCTGTAAAATCTATACACATCCTCCACTTTTTATTTGCCTTCAACACCATAACTGGACAAGCTAGCCAAACTGGATAATTAATTTCTTCTATGATTCCCGCCTTTAATAGCTTCTCCACCTCTCCAATCACCGCCTTCTCCTTTTCCGCTGAAAGATATCTCACCTTCTGCTTGTAGGGTTCTACGTTTGGGTCGGCATTCAGATAATGTAGGGCGACATTTTCATCTATTCCGCGCATATCTTCTGGTTTCCAGGCAAATACATCAGCACTATCCCGCAGAAACTCGACCAAACTGTCCCGCTCTTCCTTATCCAACTGCTTCCCAATTTTTATTTTTTGCTCGAGATATTCATCGTTAACAACTACCTCCTCCAATTCTTCTGCGGCCTGAATATCCGGCTCATCTCGCATTTGCAGAGTATCTACCTCCATCTCTGTCGCCTTTTTCTTATCAGCACATCTCTTAACACCTTTGTCGCTACTCTCCCCCTTATCTCTCCCTATAAGAGGCACACCTTCAGGTGTTTCTACCACAATTTCTTCATCACACTCCTCACTATCAGAATCCACTATCTCCTCAATAAGGGGTTCCTTCATTTTAACAAATTCAGCGGATCTAGACCATGCCATTTCAGCTTGCATTATAACCATTGCCATCAAATTCCCTTCTGATCTTTCTTCCATTATTTCTATCTCCGTATCCCGCTCAACATTCCTTTCTTGCAAAACTTCTTCCTCCGCCCTTTCATTAATAACAATGATCGCCGACTTATTCCTCATGCTTTCTGTTTCCTCCCAGTCATCATACCCGCCTAAATCGGTGATCATGTTTATTCTTGCATCTCGCACCACCATAGCTGTTGCAAGTGAACTCGTTCCCGACCTTGCTGCTGTCTGCATCTCTATCATCTTCTGAATTACCTCCTTAACTTCACTTTTCAAGCAAGCAATTCCTTTTGGAGTAGGAAATTTGACTCGCTGATGCGGGATAGAAACGACCATTTCAAATGTATGCATAAACGGGATACCTACGATGCAATTGTAGGGTGACACCAAATCAATCACCATAAATTCCACAGTGCGAGTTCTCACCATCTCGCCTTCCCCTATCTCTACCGCCAAAGCAATTGTCCCCTTGACCCGCACAGTGTGATTTGTGAATCCTTCCAGAAATCCTTTATATGGCACCAGGTTGGCCTCCGTATATCGCATCTTCTTGAAAGCTTCATAATAGAGGATGTTGCGACTTGCTCCTGTATCAACCAACACCCTGTGCAAAATGCTATTCCCTGGAGCAATAGAAATTATCACTGGCTGACATCCATGTCTTGGAGTTAAAGCCAGTTCTTGCCTTGAAAAGCTGATTATCCTCTCCTCACTTGGCGGGTAAGCAGGAATATGGCAGATATGGGACAGCGACATGATTTGATTACTTAAACAAGTAATGCTTGCCGGTTCATGGATCACCAATATTTCGTTTCTACCGCCGTTTCCTCCACGGGCTTCTACATTCTGCTCCGGCACTACATACTCTTGTAACTCGCCCCTGTCAATTTTAGATTGAATCACCTTCTTCAAATTATAAAAATTATCTGTATCATGCCCCCTATCCCGGTGGTAGTTACAATAATGAGTCATGTCTCTTTTCCCTCCGTCTGTCATCTCGAAAGCCGCTGGAAGCTCGACAGCTCGCAAAATTTCACTCGGCCTGGCATTCAATCTCGCGAATCTGACTATCCTTCTTACCCCGCGACCTCCAGCACGGCCTCTACCTCTGCCGTCACCTTGATTACCTCGACCTCCCCCCTGAGTCACATTTTCATCTTTAACATATTCAATCCTATCCTTAACACTTTTTCTCGCAGTATTAGATGTTCCTTCCTCAATGTCCTCTCCACCACAATATGCTTTAACTCGCTCATGCAGCTCACTTAAAGTCGCGGGAAACCTCATCCGTAATTCCCTCTTAAAAGATTCTGACAACAGGCCCGACATATATATCATTATAACATATTTGGGATCAATCTCGGAAATTTGATTGGCAATCAGCAAAAATCTGTTGGTATAAGTGACAAGGCCCTCTCCCGCCTTCTGTTTGATTCCAATCAACTCCTGTAGCATTACTGTCTGAGTCCCCACTGCTCCGAACCTCGCCAAAAACTTTCTCTTGAAATCCTGATATCCCAAGATTGAATTAACAGGCAGCTGCACAAACCAGTCCAAAGCTTGAAGCTCCAAGGTACTAGTAAAGGTTTTGCATAGCAAAGCATCATCCTTGGGCAATATCGCCATTGTGACTTCAAATCCCGCCACGTGAGTTCTGGCGGTAGTTATTCCTGTGTACTTGGACAAGGCGGGCAAACGAAATTCCGGAGCGAGCTTGACCTCCTGAATATACTTGGCAAATGGAGCGACAAAAGAGTCCTTCTCGCTGTCAATTATACCGCCTTTTTCCAACTCTGCCAGTCTTCTCGCCATCTCGACCATCTGCTTTTTAATCCATCTTCCTCTCCAAAACGGCTCACTCCTACACCCTTTCCTTTCTCTATCTGCTTGGATCTCTCGCTTCCTTTAGGAGTCTTCAGCTCTTGCTCTCCATATCCCGCTTCATTTGAAGCGGTGTCATCCTCCTCTTCTTCACAATAAAGAGACGACACTTGGAAAGTATGTGGCCAATGATACACCTTGATTTTTCGCCCATTCTCCACGTACTCTCCCGCTTTCCGCTTCTGCGGCCCTTCCATTCTCGCCTCTATCTCCTTAGGCTTTTCAGGCTCCGTCTCCTTTTGTCACTCACCATCATCCACCACAATTACTTCCTTATTCGCTCCCTTATTCCCTTCCTCTGTCGCCGTTAACAAACCCTGTGGGATAGGGGTAGGCTTCTTCTTCAATGTCCTCAATCGCTTGTTATTCTCCAATAATTGTAAAATCAAATTGCTATGGATCCTCAAACTTTCCTCCTCCATCTCCGCCTCATCCTCGGGCTGTGGCGACATAACATTTCTTTCTCTTTCACCTCCAGTATCCCTCTCTCTTTCTTCAGGAATAATTTGTTGCGAGGAAGAAGTATCCTTCGCTCCACCAGTTCCCATATTTCCCAGACCCGAAATAGGCGGGATAAGGCTCCTTCCCGCCATTGTCTTCTGACCAACTACGCCTTTTTCCGGTGTTGTCATTCCTTATCACCCAATCAAATTTATGAACTCAAACTTGAAGATCTGCAAATCTTATGAAGATTTGAAGATCTAGCCCAGAAACTTGAAGATGTTCTTCCCCTTATTGCACTTTATCAAGTACAATACCAAACCATCTTCACCGATTATACCCAATAACCAATTCACAAACACACAAAACACCAGAAATCAAATGGACTTCCACAAAATCAAACCCAGAAAACACCAAAAAATTTCCAGCTACCAAGTTCAAACAAACTTTTCTACCAACCTTCACGAACTCCAAAAAATCCAATACAACCCACACCAACACTTCTGAATCAGAAATTTGCAACTAACTACACAAATAATATCAAAAATCACAAAAAACTTCAATTAACCAAACTATCAACCAGTAATCAATTCACCAAAACAATCAATAACCAAATCAACGAGAAAAATAATTTTCAAGTTGCATACAACGCCAAAATCAAACCATCCAACACACTCCAGATCCTCCAGATCTACAAACCGCGCTCTACACTCACCAATCTACCGCCGACAACCTTCAACTGACGAAGAGAATCAGTTCCCGGCAACGGAACCAATTGATGTTGCCAGGAATTTCCTCAAGCAGCAACACACCGTTGTAGTCAATTTGAGATTCCTCCAGCTCCTTCTTCTCGCCTGCACACAAGCAAACGTAACTGGACCGGGGGCGGCTCCGGCGTAAGCCCCTCCGGCGTGAGGATAAGCAACTGTTTGGGCAAGGATAAACTGAATAATGGAAAGGTGTCTGTGGGTGTATGTGAAACGTACCTTGACAAAGAAGGCCATCCCTCATATATATACTCCTTCCCTCGTGCCATGCACATGACCTCCTCACGTTCCATGCCTACTTCCACGTGTCATCATTCAATTGGCTCATACCAAGAATAAACTCAAAGAATGTGATGCTTTTCTCTGACACATATCACATTTCCCAATGCCTAACCGTTCAATGGGTCCCATTTCCTAGATATTTATATGCCGCCTCTTATGAATCGCATCCACTGGAATCCATCTCTCGCCGAATACGGTTAACCATGTGTCGCCTCACCCAAATATCTCGCCTCTCATCTCATATCAATGTTTCACCGGCTTACCTCATTATCTCACCGTTAATCAACTAATATCTTGCCCTTATCCTCACATTATCTTGCTTTCACTAACTTGAGTTTCCTTTTCATCGAACTTAGCGGGATATCCCCCGACTCACTTTCCCGCGAACCACACCTGGGCTACCTTTATTCGTATCTTCTTCTTGGGTCTTATCTCGCTTTGGGCCTACTTGATAATTTCTCGATTATGGACTTGGATCAGGCCCAACCATTATTTTTGGGCAGCATCAATAACAAATTTTGGAATATTATTTAATAAAAAATTATAAATTATAAATTAAAATTTAATAATATTACAACTATCTTTGTAGAATGGAGGACGTTTTTGTTTTTTACCAAAATCAGAGAAATTCATGGACATCCTTATGTAGACGTGTCACGTATATCCACCACTCTCTTACCTAAATTTAATGAGCTTTGCTTAATTGACCAATGGAATTTATTTTGAGACTTGGAACAAACCAAAATTATAATGTGCTACTCCTCCACTTCGCTTTTCTATTTTGTGTGTCTCAATAGATTTTGTTAATATTTTGTGAAAAAATAGTTTTTTCTTAATATAAGAAAAAATTAATTTTTAAACACTATGTTTAACTAATAAGAGTGATGAACGATGCTGAAAACTAATTTTTTCATAAAATTTTGAGAAAGCTAGTTTTCCCCAAGACCTACTCGTAGATTTTAAGGTGCTTTATTAATTAAAATGAATAATAAGATTCACTTATCATTTTTATAATAAAAATTTTATACCTACTTTTTCTCCTAATTTACTTTTCATAATTCAATATTTATTTTTTATTAATACCCATACCTAGTCAAATTAAAAATATTAAATCGAGACATAATAAGTATTTATTTTAAGACCAGAAGATATAATTTATCAAATAAGAAGATAGATAGATACATGATATACCGATTTTACTATACCATGCTTTTTATATTTGTAATATATTTTTTAAAATCATGTTATCATTTTTTTCTTAAATTTACGTGGTAAAAGAAAAAAAAATAATTAATTAATTAAGAGAAAATTACTTCCTAATCCCTCAATATACCCTAATCTACTTTCTAAAACAATGAATTATCATATTTACCTCTTAATCCTACACCATAAAATAACTAATCATATAATCCTTCTAACAAAAAATAAAAATCTCACCCCTCTCAAATTACACTCACATTCTCCTCTACCCCAAATAAAACCCTATCTTTCTCTCTCTCACACATGCACACATCATCCTCTCTCTTTCATGACTTTCTCTCTCTATCCCCAAAATAAACACCCCTCCCGGATCTCTCTCTCACACACACTCCCCCTCTCTCTACTCTCTCTCTCTACCCACCATCCAATCAACTATTACTCCGGCCACCTCTCTCCTCCCGAGCTCCATCAACCTCACTCCTCCTCAAATTCGGTGACCTCTCTCTTCCCTAACTCCGACGTCCGTCTCCCTCCTCAAATCCGACTAACCCTCTCCTCTTCTCCGCAGATCATTTCTCCGGCATCCCTCCCTCATCCCCACCTCCAACCGACGATCTTCTCTTTCCTCAACTTTCTCTTTCTACTTTCTTCATATCACCTCCGGTCACCCATTACCTCCCCCACCTCCGGCAATGCCTCCCCCCACCTCTGGTCGTTCGACTGCCCCCACCTCCGTCGGCGTCCATCTCCATTCATGTTCCTTCTCTATCTCTCTCACTTCCCGGTCACCACTTTTCTCACTACCTCTGGCCACCCACTCTTCGTCGGACCAAAGCAGATCCGACACCACTTTTCATCTTTATCTTTCTCAAGCCTTCATTGCGCCCAGATCTGGCATTCCAGTTCCTCGATTTCCAGTCCGATGAGCATGAGAGCCAAATTCAATTTGTTGACGATCAAACAATCTCGTGAGCGTTTGGCCTTTGCCTGCGTTCTGGGTTAAGTAGAAGCGTCTAAGGAACTCGTCTACTCGATCACGATGAAACTGTTGAACATGTGAGTATGAGTTTTTACTAAAGTATTGTTTATATTGTAAGCAGTTGGGGCATTGTTTTTAGAGAGAGAGATGGTGGGTTTGGTTGTGGCTTTACTACTCTAGTAAAGCTTAAAGCAAGAAGGTCACTTTTGTCTGCTAATTCAGTCACTATAATTGAAAGTCTTGGCATTTTAGAATATTTGGATGAAACTTTAGTTGGTACATGAAACATTGAATCTATTTGATTATTTTAATTAAGATTATTGCTCTTTATCTTTATCCGAATCATCGATTTAACATTGAATATCGATTAATTAAAAAAATTATTTTTTAATTAATCGTGTTCTTTATAGTTTAGTTGATAACTGAGAATTTTTTGATAAGTTAAGTTCTCAGTTGTTCGGTCGCCGGAGAGGTCGCCGTAATTGGTGGTCGCCGGAGTTGATCGTGTTCTTAGTAGTTTAGTTGACAACCGAGAACTTACTGATAAGTTCTCAGTTGTTTAGTCGCCATAGTTGGTGATCGCCGGAGTTGATTGTGTTCTTAGTGGAGACAACTGAGAACTTACAGATAAGTTATGTTCTCAGTTGTTTGATCGCCGGAGAGTTTACCGGAGTTAGCGATCATCAGATTTGATCGTGTTTTTACTAGTTCAGTTGACAATTGAGAACTTATTGATAAGTTCTCAGTTGTTTACTCGCCGAATTTGGTGATCACCGGAGTTGATCGTGTTCTTAGTAATTTAGTTGACAACTGAGAACTTACTGATAACTTAAGTTCTTAGTTGTTTGGTAGCCGGGGAGGTCGTCGGAGTTGTTAGTCGTCGGAGTTGATCGTGTTCTTAGTTTAGTTGACAACTGAGAACTTACTGATAAGTTAAGTTCTCAATTGTTTGATCGTCGGAGAGGTCGCCGAAGTTGATCGTGTTCTTAGTAGTTTAGTTGACAACTGAGAACTTACTAATATGTGAAGTTCTCAGTTGTTTGATCGCCAGAGTTGGTAATTGCCAGGGAGGTTGCCGGAGTTGATCGTGTTCTTTGTATAGTAGTTAAGTTGACAACTGGGAAATTACTGATAAGTTAAGTTCTCAGTTGTTTGGTAGTCGGAAAGGTCGCCGGAGTTGGTGGTCGCCGGAGTTTATCGTGTTCTTAGTAGTTTAGTTGACAACTGAGAACTTGCTGATAGGTTCTCAGTTCTTTGGTCGTCGGAGTTGATCGTGTTATTAGTAGTTTAGTTCGCAACTGAGAACTTACTGATAAGTTCTCAATTGTTTGGTCGCCGGAGAGGTTGCCGGAGTCGGTGGTCGCCGGAGTTGATCGTGTTCTTAGTAGTTTAGTTGACAACTAAGAACTTACTGATAAGTTAAGTTCTCAGTTGTTTGGACGCCGGCGAAAAAAAAAAAGTCACCGGAGTTTATCGCCGGAGTTGGTCCCTGGAGTTAATCGTTGCCGGATGTGTTGAATGGAAAAGATGGGGAGGGGTGACCTAAGGTGATGGTGGTTGGAGATAAATTAAATTGATAAAGAGAGTGGACTTAGTAAAATGATAGGAGGGTGAACTTAGTAAAATGCTGGAAGGGTGTGCTTATTAAGCTAGGGATTATATGATTAAGCAAATTACAACTTGTCCTAAGAGGTAGTATTGCCTTGTTGTTAGAGAGATTATATGGTAAATGTCTCATTAATTAATTAGGGGCGAGGAATTTTGTTGCATTCCAGCAAATTTTGTGATCAGTCACCCTTTTACGCAATGGGCTATTAAAAATTATTTGTGACCCACAAAGTGATCAGGGAAGCATTTATATTTGAAGATATCATAAAATTATGTTTTTTTATATTTTAATTGCAAATATATATATATATATATATATATATATATATATATATATATATATATATATATATATATATATATATATATATATATTGATTATTCAATTTCTTAATGTTAGTTTTACGGTAATAAAATGAATAACTATATTTTTTTATAAAAACATTTAAAAACAAAGTTTTTAAATAAACATTAGTTTTCGAACATAAATTTAAACATAAATTTCTTAAATATAATATTCGTTTAGAATCAGAGGGGAGTAGCAAATTGCTTGAATTTGAATATTCTTCAAATTCTATTAATCCAATCTAGGGAATAGCAAATAGCTTGAATTTGGACATTCTTTATATATGGCTTTAAGCGACATATTCAAAAGTGTCAGAAACGCAAAAGAAGTGTCGACAAACTATTTTCGACATATTTTTTGTTACTTTTGTAAGTGCCGATAAAAATGGCGTCGGCAATACTTTTATTTGATTGTCAACTTATCCATCTCAATGCTTGAAAAGGTTGGTGGGTGAGTCATTATTGACTCATAGATATGCTTTAGTTATTTGTGTCCTCAACGTCAAATAATATTCACGAAGAAATCTTCTTAGCACCAGTGTTATACAGTTTTCAAATTATACTTTGACAAGTATATGGACATCTCACGATATTGCATGCAGCAGGGTGCTATGAAAAAATAGCAGTAGTGACGTTATTAAACATTTCGGCCTTTTTAAAGTGGACCAGTTCAAAGCAAAGAAAAAAAAACTGACGCACAACTTGTTATATGTAGTAGTATTCACATATAATAATTGGTCTTCTCCCATATTGAATTTGTATAGCCACTTTTCATTCATGGTATAAAAGTCTTGTTTTTATTTCTTGTCTTCTTGTGTTTTCTTTATTTATCCCACATGAGATTACTAATAAAACTTGTGGAGCTAATCTTGTTATATAATAGCTAAGTTTGAAGAGTTCCTATGAGCTTGCTTGAGCTTCCCTTTATTATGGGAAAATGTCAAGTATGGCTTAAAGTTTTGAGTATTATATTATTATATATAATATAAAGACCACGCCCGTGCAAGCATGAAGCGGCCGTGTAAAAACAAAAAGCACGCCCGTGCAAGCATGGAGCAACCGTGCAAATTTAATGACGCGGCCGTGTACTGCTAAGGCACCAGTTCGGATAAGTTGTGTCTGTTCAAGACCACAACACAAACTCTATAAATAGAGTTGCCTCTTACGGAAAAATATATAGAAAATACTGAACACAAATTACTTCCTGAGTCTTTCTTCTTATTAACCTATCATTTGAGTTAAACAATTAAAAGCTTCGATTATTGTTCCATAGTTATTCAAAGGAGTGTAATATTGAATGAGAGTACGTAGGTTTTGTATCCTGGAGGTGAAATTCGTTGAGACCATAACACCATAGTAGAACTGATGCCGCAAGAAAAGTGCTTATCAATCTTCCTCCACGTGGCAGGACTGATCACCTGGCTCCTTGACCTGAAATCAGAACCCACGACTAGCCGGATGTGTCTCCGGCTTAGACCCTCGGGCGTGAGAGTAAGTGTTTGATAATTGGAGAGCAAAATGTATTGAATTAATGAATATTCAGATAACAAAATTGCAGTTACCTTCGCACCGTTGGTAGTGATGAAGTATTTATAGGTAATGACCGTTGTATTTATGGTGATGCTACATGAACTCCGAGATTTTAGCGGCAGTTATTAATAATGGGAACGTGCCTATAACAGTCCCTGATTTGTAGGAATGCAGTTATGGAAAGATTTGATTCACGTGCGCCCACATCTATTAGGTCGACGCTTGAGGTCGAGGTCGCCCAATGGGGTTAGAACGACCTGACTGTCGGGTAGAGCATGGATCGTACCCGAATTATAGTATGGATCATTGAGTCGGATCAAGCTAGGTCGGGACCTTGGAGGTCGGACAATGAGCTTAGATCGACTGATATTGTTATTGGGCCTTGGGCCTTATGGTGAATGGGCTAGCCTCATTAAGAATGTAAATGCCAAGGTTGTATGTGTTTGGGCTTTACTTGCTTGGTCCAGCTCGACACTTTTAGTATGTTCAGTGGCCCCCAACTTTCGAGTTGACTTTGTCGACTAGGAAGTTAAGGAAATCTCGATGGAAATTGCTGTTACTCGCAGGTCGCTACTCGTCCTGAGGTTTATTCGACCCAAGGTGACGTGGCACAATCCTGGACGTCGGCGATGAACGGCCAGAGATGAAGGAGCGCCGTATTTTGTAATGATTACAATTAGACGTTTGATAATCCGTCTTGGGAACTGTTTTCCCAATTAATATGGAAATTAATTTTTGAATTTTCCCTTTTCTTTTCCAATTTCGGAAAATACAAATAGCAGAATCCTTCTCCGTTTAGAATTTTTACCGTCTTCAAGCTCTCATATCCTCTTGGCGATAATTGCGGAGCAACATTAGGATTTAATCCAAGCTTTCGTCTTTGGCAACAGCTTCCCTTTTTGCAATCAACTGAGGTATTTCTCTCGTATTCTTGCTTTAGGGCTTTAATTTCTGCTTTGTTTTGGTTTCCGCCATGGCTAGGACCTTCAAAAGTGAACCAGGAGCTTGGTACGGGTACTATACTGTTAACCGTCGTGTATACAAGCACATAAATGGTGAGTGGAGAGAAATGTCGTTGAACGAGTGTGCCTCTATCTTGATCAGGTGGGGACTGAATTTTAGTGAAATAGGGCTGCCCATAGGGACGGATGTAAGTGAATTGACAGTAGACAATTCAAATGTTGTCTCCTTTCATATTTTCCATGAATTACTCGATCACATTGCACTGTTTTATGTTAGGGATGTCCATAAACCGTCGTTCCTTAGGGATAGGAAAGGTTTTCCAGGGGAGTCTAGATCGCCCTTAAGTAGGTCGACTGAAATTGTTCACGGGTCTGACTCCCCTGTTTCTCCTTCTTCTTGTACAGATATGACTTCTCAAGGTGGAGCTACTGCATCTACCTCCTCTGGCCCCAGAATCGTGGATGATTTTGATGATACGGCCATGCCAGGGAAGAATGAGAGAGGTTATGTTCCCCACGGGCCATTGCATGGAAAGAAGAATTTGCCCTCTAGGTATAGTATGATCTATGACTTTTGTGAGGTGAGCAAAGAGGATTATTGAGTGACCATCTATAATAAGAAGGATTTCATGGCCCAATTTAAGTCGACCTTTGCTAGGGATGCCACTAGAGTAGCTTTTTTCTATGGCCAATTTGTGGCCGGCCTTAGGTTGCCACTTGACCCTTTCATCAATGAGTTCTTGGAGTGTGCTAATGCCTTACCCCTTCAGCTCGGAGCCAATACCTGTAGGGTTCTAGTATGCTTTGCTATGGTATGTAGGTTTTTAGGGTATGAACCTTGTATGAGGGTGTTCAAGGAATTCTTTTGCATTAAGTATAGTGGAGAGGAGATGAGCATCAGTACCCCCCTCTAAACCCAATTCTCGTAAGCTTTTCTCGAACCTCCCCAGCAAGCATAGTGGCTGGAACTCGCATGTGATTGTAGTAGAGAGTAGGTTAGGATGGGAATTTCCTTTGCCAACTGCTGATACAGAGCCCTTAGATGAGAGGAACTATTGGGAGCCACTCTGGCATTTTGAATTATATAAGAAGTTGTGTCGGCTAGCTGACAAGGGTTCTTTCAGTTGGGAGAGTCTGATTACCACCAAATATAACTTCATCCAGGCCGGGATGATGGCTGGAGAGGGAGAAGTGAAACCCTTGGTGGCCATTGGTAGGGGCACAATATATCCCGACTGGGTTATCCACGCGTTGGCTAAGTTCGAGGATAAGCGCCAGCGTTGTAAAAAGACTGCCAACTATTGCAAGGAGAATGGGGAGCACGCTGGTGGTAAGATATTCTTGTTCTGTGTTTCTTTACTCGCCCTTTATCTGTTAACTTTGCATGTATGAATAGTTTGACTTGGTTGTGATACTTATGTGCTAGATCTGTGGTTCGTACATGACTTGCTCGTACATAGAACTATTGCTCGTATGTAGAACATTGCATGTAGAACACTTAGCTCTCCCATGGTTAGCTCGTAGCTTGTATGTAGAAAGCACTTTGAATTGTGTATGCTACCCTTAGCTCGTTAATTGCTTAACTCGCATCTAGATGGGTTAGCTCGTGCATGTCGAACTCATACATAGAACTTGTTGCTCGCATGTAGAGTGGTTTGGTTCGAACTAATAGTCTGTCACCTTGATTTTTTGTGCAGTTCTGACCCCTGAGCAAGAGGCAAATATGGGTCGTATATTGGTGGTATCAGACAGGAAGAAAGCCAAAAAAGCCCATGGTGCTGCCAACGCTCGAGCTAACAGAGAAAGAGAGGCTGCGAGAAGGAATGATCTGCTGTCTAAGGATAATGCTGGAATGATTCCCATGGAGGAGGCTGAATCTGAGGACCCCTTGGGAAGTAGCATCCATACTAGGGATGTGACTGAGGATGGTAATGACTCCAACAAGTCCAATAAGCCCAGCTTGAGCTCTGACCCAACTCCTGATGCTAACGCTACGAATTCTGGTGCAGGCACAATTGAAGCTAGACCTCTGGAGGTTGTAAATATTGATGAAGATGATGTGATGGCGGATGAAGACGACCTGCCCCTGAACTCTAGGAAAAGGTCAAGAACTGAGAAGGGAAAGTCAGTTTCCTCAAGCCAACTGCCTCCACCAGCCTCTTCTCCCCCCATCCAAGAATCTCTAGAGGACCAAATGAAGAGGTTGAGTGATGTGCCCCCTATCATTGGGGATCAACAGCTTGAGTCGACGCTATCCAGATATGAGCCTGGGCCAGGTTGTGGTTAGGAGGGCCATTGATGTCGACCTCCTAGCTCACTTTGCTGATAAGGGGATTTCCCCTGAGGAGTTCTCAGCTCGCTCTGGGATGGTGCACTGCGAGGTAATCCTTTATTTTTCCTTTATGCCTTGTCGCTTGTTCTTTTAATCAATCAACTTGACTTACGAGCTAACACTTCCCTGATTTCCTTTGAATGTAGAATCTCACCATGGTCGAGCAGGTTAAAAGCTCTTGGAGGGCCTCCATTGAGAGGGAGAGGCAGGCTCTTAAGGACTTATCCAAGAAGTCGCAAGAACTAACCGACCTAAGAGAGAAATATAACGACTTGGATAACTCATTTGATGCCTTGGAGATGGTAAAGAAGAAAGCTCTGACGGATCTTGAAACTGTAGAGTCTAAGCTCAAGGAGGTCGAGGTGGAGAGAGATGCTGAGAAGAAAGAGCTTGAGAAGACCAGGAAGGAGCTGGCAACAGTTTCCAAACTTCTGAAGGAGAAAGACACCTTCTTGGTCGAGCTGCATGAAGAACATAGACTCGAGCGGGTGAAATGGCAAGAAGATCTTCAGACTGCTGCCAAAGCTGCTGCTAAAGATGTCGTCGAAGAGTTTAAGGACGGAGATGAATACTTCAATGCCATTATTTCCAAAGCTAGGGGCTTCTTGGAACTGGGTAAGCGTCATATGGCCCGTCGGGCTTTAGTCGACCCTGACACTGACATTTCTTTGGAGCAGCTAGCTCGATGGGCCTATGCTCCCCAGTATGACATGGCAGCTAAAGGAGGTCACTCGTTGGTGCCTTATAACGATGATGATCTAGCCCACATTGCCCAAGAAGACCAAGAAGAGGGTTGTGAGCCTTGGATGGCCCCAGCTTTGGCCCCCAGGACCTTTGACATGGCCTTGCAGGAGCTAGAAGATTCAGAGGATCGAGAGGAGATGGAGGTAGAGGGTGAGTTCGATCAACAGGTTTTCTCTGAGTCGGGTAAACCCTTGAGCCCTCAACAGCATGAACCAATCAATGAAGAACGAGCTGCTAATGACGACTCCAATGCTCCCGACCAAGCTGTTTGAATTGAAATGAACTTTGTGTAATGGAACAAGCCCCAAAACACTTTTTGCTTTTTGTCTTGTTAGATATTTAAATGCCTTGGCCCTGTTTTTGGGAGGCATGAGACATCATAACTTCTGTTTTGTATAAGTCTTGGCCCGCCTTTGGGAGACTTATTTATATCTAATCGTAGCTGACCTCCCTTTATTGTATGCTTTTGATGTTTACATGTAGGTGTCGAGCTAGATATAATAGAATGAATGAGTCAACTTAAGCCTAGGGTCGACTTGATCTTTATTGATTTAGTCGACCTCAGACTTGTATAACTTTTCGTGAACGAGATTGAATATGAGTCGAACCTGTTCAAACTATTAAGGCTGACCAAGGGTCGAGCTTATTAGAACGAAGTTGACCTTAGGTCGGACTTGTTTTAAGGAATGAAGCTGATTGAGAATCGAGCTACTTAGAACAGACTGACTAAGAGTCGAGTTTGTTAGAACGAAATCGACTAAGAGTCGGACTTGTTAGAATGAAGTCGACTAAGAGTCGGACTTGTTAAATAAAGAGAGCTGATTAAGAATCAAGCTTGTTAAAGTTAAGCTGACTAAGAGTCAAGCTTTGTTAATGGAACGAAGCTGATTAAGAATCGAGCTTGTTAAAACGAAGCTGACTAAGAGTCAAGCTTGTTGGGGTTAGTGTAACACAATGTTTGGTCGAATAAACTGCGCTTTTTATTGAAGTAGGGAATTGTTTACATCAATGGAAAGCTAGAACTATGACAAATTTCAATCTTGGGAATTGCCTTAACCTTGAACTGAGTAATAGACCTGAACCTTCAGAAGTAGTACTTGATGAGGTGAGTAGCGTGCCATGGATGCTTCAACTCTTCACCATCTGGATGAGCTATCATGTATGTTCCTTCTTTGACGACTCGAGTAACTATGTAAGGACCTTCCCAATTAGGAGATAACTTGTTCTGTTGGGTCCTTCTCCCTGTTGCCTCGATCTTTCTCAACACGTGATCTCCGACTTGGAATGACCTGGCTTTCACTTTATTGTCGTGGTAACTTTTAGTTCGCTGTTTGTAGTTAACCATCCGAAGGTAAGCCGTATCTCGCTTCTCGTCGATCAGATCCAGGTCGATCAATCTGTTGGTGTCATTCTGTTCTTGATCAAAGAAAGTTACTCTGGCTGTTGGAAATCTTAACTCAGCTGGAGCCATGGCTTCTGACCCATATGTTAGAGCGAATGGGGTTTCCCCCGTAGGCCCCCGAGTGGTTGTGCGAACTGCCCAAAGAGCAAGGGGGAGTTCGTCCAACCAGTTGTTGCGTCGACCCACGAGACCCGTCTTTAGTGAAGATAGGACAAGTTTATTCGCTGCTTCAGCTTGCCCATTACCTTGGGGGTAGGCGACAGAAGATTTCCAATGCTTGATCCCTACTCGATTCATCTCTGCTTCGAAGGTTTGGGAGAATTGTAGGCCCTTGTCAGATACTATAGCTCGAGGAAAACCAAATCGACACCAGATGAAATCATGAATGAAGTTGATGGCGTTTTCCTTTATGATGCGAGCTAGCGGCTTGGCTTCAACCCACTTGGTAAAGTAATCAATTGCCACGATTGCGTACTTACAATTCCCACGGGCGGGTGGGAAGGGTCCAATTAAGTCGACGCCTCACATGTCGAATGTCCAAGCTGCAATTACGGGGGTTTGCTCAGTCGTAGGCAGATGAGGTAGGTTGGCAAACCTTTGGCATTGGTCGCACTGCTGCACAAAGTCATGGGTGTCTGCTCTCATGTGTGGCCAGTAGTACCCCAAAGTGATCAACTTGTCGGCTAGAGTCCTGGCCCCCGGGCGTCCACCACAAATCCCACAAATCATGGGGGTTTGCTCAGTCGTAGGCAGATGAGGTGGGATTGTTTTGATTTACTACACATTGAATCTGAACCCTTTCATAAGCTGGGCTCTCAAGGTAGGAGATGGGCTCTTCATGTGGCTCATCTGATGTGGCCAGTTTTGAGAGTAGGTCGGCTAGCTCGTTGTCTTCTCGACCAATCCTCTGAATTCCCCAAAACTCCAAATCCTTTGTCAATTTCCTCACTAGGTCGTGGTATTTGACTAGAGTAGAATTCAACACCTCGTATTCTCCTAGGACCTGGTTCACTATCAACTGTGAGTCACAATAGGCCATGATTTTAGTCGCTCCAAAGCACTGGGCGTACTCAATGGCTGCCACTAAGGCCTCATACTCTGCCTGATTGTTGGATGCCTCAAACTTGAACCTTAGTGATTCCTCATACAGGGTCCCAGACTCTGGCTCAATCAAAACAATCCCAGCTCCACTGAAATTTTTTGTAGCTGACCCGTGTGATGATGTTGCCATTCGCGGGAAAAATTCGATTTTTGCGTTTCTTTGAAAAACCAAATAAAACCGGAAAAACGGAGTCGCCACGCCATTTTAATTTTGAAGGCCAAAACTTTGAAAAAATCCGGAGATCAGAGATTTAGGTTCGGAGGTCATGTTACGCGTCGGGAAGGACGTTAGTGTGCACCCGACGCGCCTCGTAAAACGAGTCTTCCAAGCTGAAAATCATTTGTGTATGTGTGTGTGTGTGTGTGTTTTGGCCAAAATAAGTTGAAACTCAGAAAAGTAAAAATTGGGATATCTTTTTAAGACTTTAAACTGATCCCATGATTTTTTGGAAGATTTTTGGATTGAGATTTGGTACTCAAAAGACCTTTTGAAGTTGAGAGCCATTTCTGCCAGAATGAAAAAGGCAGTGGACCTTTGATTTTAAAAGGGATTCAAGGGTCTTAAAACTTCATAATCTGGATAAACTCAGAGAATGAAAGTTGTTCTAGACACCTTAAATAAAGTTTGTGCGAAGGAATTTTCCATTTTGGAGAAGATTTGAGGGGTCAAAACCTTCTGGAAACCTCAGATATGAGATCTGGATTCCCAGAAGCTGATGAACTAGCCTCTGAAAGAAAATTTTAAAAGAGGAGTTTTACTCACCCAAAAAATAAGCTAAAAATATGTCTGGAAAGCTCTGGATGTTGGCTACAAAAAGTATTTTGTAGTCAACACCAAATTCCAAGTTCATCTGTGTCCAAAAATTAAGACCATGGACTGAGGTCTGAGAAAATTGCTACTGGACAGCAACTTCTCAAGAAAGAAAATATGATTTTAAGGGGGGTTTTGCATCCATGCTTGTCCCCATTTCCCTAGGTTTTGGTTAGTGATCACTAGACATTTTAGTGGTGAATCAACTATACCAAACCATCCTTGGGGTACATTAGGACTAAGCATTTCATTTGCTTGGGAAGGGGAATTTTATCCTTTGAAATCAAGATTTAGTGCTTGAAAATGGTTTTTTAGGGTTTTGAAAGTGCATTTTTGCAAGTAAGCAAGAAAAGCTTTGAAAATAATGTTGATATTTGTAGAAGATCATCCATGGAGATGGTCTTCCATGGTGATCTTCTTAGATCTAAAGAAAGAAGATGAAAGAACTACATTTTGTAGTTTGAAGATGCATGCATGGATGAGATTTAGGGTTAGGAAGAGGAGGGTTTACCAATCTTCCTTGTGTTCTTGAGTGTTTGGCTTGAGTATATGAGTGTTTAGGGCTTTAATATGAGAGTGAGTGGATGAGTATGAGTTGGGAAAGATTGGAGAGAAAATGGTGACAATTCAAGTGAATTCTCACTGTTTTCTCTCTATATTTCGCCAGAGGTTCGGTGCAATTGTGTTCTTCCTCCTTATTTTTGTGACTGGAGGGCTCAATTTATAGCCCTCTGAAAATAGCAAACTCATCCGCGCGGATGGATCCGAGCGGCGTGCCTTTGTTCATTAAATGCGGCTTCGACTTTGGACAAGAAGAATAATCTTTTTCAAAATTCAAATTAACGGCCAGTTTTGTTTCCAGCCATTGCCATTTTTGGTTTTCTTCTTTTGTTTTGCTTTTTAAGATTCTTTTTGAGGTTTAACCTTAAATAACAATGCCCATTTTACCCTCACTTTGTTAGAAATGTTAGGATAGTTAGGAATTGTTAGAAATGTTATAACTTTCGTTAATTTTCTAACGAAAATTCTAACAAGCTCAAATTGGAGCACTTACAGTAGCCCTCGGCGACGGCGCTTTCGAAGGAAGCGGGGTCGTCGATAAGAGTAAGGCTCCATATTTGGCGAGATGATCAGTGATCGGGTGGTGAACCTAGCGATAGGCTACCTACGTATCCCGAATGGGAATCAAGCCGATCGTAGTTCGGGTCTTTGACCACGGAGATGATGGCGTTTTAGGTGCCTCGAACCCGATGAGCGAGTTCTACGGTCGGTTGCTTTGGAAAGAAACTCTGCTTTGGGGATAAGAGATGACCATTTTCGGTCTGATGGGTATCCGCTCTGCTGAGGATAGGGATGACCATTTTCGGTCTCTGCTGGGGATGATTGCGATTTATCGCTTTCTAGTGATAGCGTCTTAGGTGCCTCAGACCTTGGAGATGGCGTTTTAGGTGCCTCGAACCTTGGAGATGGCTTTTTAGGTGCCTCGGACCTTGATGATGGCGGCCTTTCGGTGGACTTCGTCTGCTGCCGAAGGAGAGGGTGACCGTTTTGGTCGAGGGGCTGGACCTAATGATAGGCTACCTACGTATCCCTAGTGGGAATCAAGCCCTTTCGTAGTTCGAGTACTACTCGAGATTCCGTTGGCTTTTGGGATTCCGTTAACTTTCTTTGGGGATTTCGTTAGCCTTTCTTTGAGGAAAATCAGACGTATTCGTCTGGAGATCGGTCTTACGTTTTACTGCCGTTGGATGATTTTGATGAAAGATACGGGATTCGTTATCTTTCTCGGGTCACTCGGTCTTACGTTTGACTGCCGGGGGCAATTTTGATGAAAGATACGGGATCTCGTTATCTTTCTCGGGTCACTCGGTCTTACGTTTTACTGCCGGTGGATGATTTTGATGAAAGATACGGGATCCGTTATCTTTCTCGGGGCACTCGGTCTTACGTTTGACTGCCGGTGGATGATTTTGATGAAAGATACGGGATCCGTTATCTTTCTCGGGGCACTCGGTCTTACGTTTGACTGCCGGTGGATGATTTTGATGAAAGATACGGGATTCGTTATCTTTCTCGGGGCACTCGGTCTTACGTTTGGCTAGGGAAGATTTTGATGAAAGATACGGGATCTCGTTATCTTTCTCGGGTCACTCAGTCTTACGTTTTTGCTAGGGAAGATTTTTGATGAAAGATACGGGATCTCGTTATCTTTCTCGGAGTCACTCGGTCTTACGTTTGGCTAGGGAAGATTTTTGATGAAAGATACGGGATCTCGTTATCTTTCTCGGAGTCACTCGGTCTTACGTTTGGCTGCAGGGGAGATTTTGATGAAAGATACGGGATCTCGTTATCTTTCTCGGGTCACTCGGTCTTACGTTTGACTGGGGGTAATTTTGATGAAAGATACGGAATCTCGTTATCTTTCTCGGGTCACTCGGTCTTACGTTTGGCTTAGGGGCAATTTTGATGAAAGATACGGAATCTCGTTATCTTTCTCAGGTCACTCGGTCTTACGTTTGACTATAGGGGTAATTTTGATGAAAGATACGGAATCTCGTTATCTTTCTCAAGTCACTCGGTCTTACGTTTGACTGCCGGGGAAGATTTTGATGAAAGATACGGGATCTCGTTATCTTTCTCGAGGAGATCGGTCTTACGTTTGACTGCCGGGGAAGATTTTGATGAAAGATACGGGATCTCGTTATCTTTCTCGGGTCACTCGGTCTTACGTTTGACTGCCGGGGGAGATTTTTGATGAAAGATACGGGATCTCGTTATCTTTCTCAGGTCACTCGGTCTTACGTTTGACTGCCGGGGGTAATTTTCTTGACAAGGGGCTGACTTTGGTTAACTTTGGTTAACTCTGTCAAGTTGGGGACTGAATTGCAGAGTCCTGGAATTTTAAGGGGCAAAAGGGTCATTTTGACCCTTGCAATCCTATCCGCGCGGATAGGGACTGAAAACCAGGGGTATTAATTAGGGCCAACGCCCTTTCTCTTCCCCATTCAGTTTTTTGAATTTTACGAGAGCAGAGGGAGAGAAACCAGCCATTCCGCCATTTTTGGCCATTTAAGCTTCAAAATTCCTCCGATTTTCTTGATTTTTCGAGCGATGGAACACGGGGAAGGCGCTTTTCAAGGCCAAGGACGTGGCCCGGTAGCGGAGAGGCGATTGGAGCTCGTCCGGATGAGGAGGCATTACAATCTTTCGCAATCGGTTGAGGAGGAGCATTACCCCGATGCTTGGCAACATTGGGCTTCGGATCCGCATCTCCGAACGGTATACTTTGAAACCCTTTGATCCCTTTGTTGATTTCTTGTTTGAAAATTTTGGGTGATTTTTTGAAATTTTTTTTTTGAAAATTCGATGATTGATGTTCTTGGCTTTGAATTTTGATTTTGATGTTTTGCATGTTGTAATGAGTATATGAGTAACCCAAAATGTGCATTTTGCTTGGGAAAAAGAATTGGCATTTTTGCCACATTTTTTTTCGATTCGAAAATTATATGTGAAAATTCGAAGAATTGTGATGATTTTTTTTTTTTTTTGAAATTGAATATTGCATGTTGATGATGATGATGTTTTTTTTTTTTGAAATTGAATTTTGATATGATGATGCAATGCATACATTTTGTTTGGAAAGAATGGGCATTTTGCCAATATGAGATGTATGTATGTTTAGGATTTTTTTTTTTGAAAAGTGGGACGGATTTTTCCTCCCGTTGCATGTAAGATGGATGATATGCATGTATGCATTTTTTTTTTTTTGAGATGATGCATGTTATTTTATGAAAATGGGACGGAATTTTTACTTCCGTAGGAATGCATCTCTTTTTTTTTTTGATGAGTGCATTGGGACTTGCTGAAAATTGTTTTCTTTCATACAAGAAAAATGGGGCTATGCTCATTGTATCTTTGTTATCTTTGTCGAATTTTTTTAATGTAAATGCAAATGCAATCTTTTTGACATTTTCTTTTTTTTTTTTACGGGCGGAAACCGTTTTGTGACGGAGCAGTGAACAAGATGAAGACTCGAGGATCGGTGGAGTCTCGTGATTGACTTGTGGGATCGGCTTCCGGATGCGGGCCGAGGAGCTTTGCCGAGTCCGAGACAGTTGTTGTCGAGACGGGGCTCTGGGAGTTCGTCGAGTGCTTGAGGGGACCGGGTCAAGTTCCCTAAGAGCAAGGGCTTGATGTTTGCTCTGGCGCAAAGATCTGGTGGGACGCGACCCGCACCTTCCACTTCTTGCGGGGCGAGGCTACGGTTACTCCCTCCGACTACGCTGCAATCACGGGCACGTCCTTTAATGGACGCGGCATTGAGTGGCGGGATGGCTACAGACGATGCCGATCTGCGAGCTCTTACGGGATTTTCCCCTATTCCCAAGAAGGGGATGGGGATGGAGTATGCCGTGGTCTACGGCAAGATCGTGGAGACCATAGCGAGTTATGAGGTGGGGAGGAGAGGATAGGCGCCGATCGATTGCCGGGGCCTTCTTGTGGTTTGCCTTTTCGAGCACCCTCTTTGGGCATGCCGAGGGGACGGCGGTCTTTGCCTTGTGAGGTCCTTGGAGGACATGGAGACGGCCGGAGATGTCTCTGGGGAGAGGCCGGGCCGGCGAGCTTTATTTTGCTCTTGATAGAGTACGGCAGGAAGAGGCTGTGAGCTCCTTGTCTTGCTTCGAGTTTGCCCTGGAGGTATAAGCTCTCTTTTTGCTTTCCCTCTCTTCTTTTGAGCACACACTTTTATTTGCACCGGATTGATTGGATTTTTACCTTTCGCGGTATGGGCGTTGGAGTTTTTCACGTCACGGTGTGGCGGCGGCGGCGGAGTACGTCGGGCGTATCCGGCCATGCGATCTTGGTCCAAGCATGCCCGGAGAAGATAAGCTCCGGGGCGTACGACTCTCGGAGCACGCGGATTGCCTTCCTTTGACGGAGGCCGAGACGGGATGAGGGGATGATATTCTTCCACAGGATCGCTTTGAGGTAAGCGCACCAAGGGCGCCGAGATCCGGGACATGCGGCGGAGGATTTTGAGGGTCGACTGCGATGCATATTATCCGGGAGAGAGGGTGACGCGCCGGCATGGCGTGAACTCGCCTTTGAGGACACCGGTGGAGCCTCCCGCCGATATGATGCACCCGAGCGATCGGTCCGTGACTGGGATGATTACCGAGCGAGCCGGCACTTCTCGGACTTCGTGGAGATTGATCCATATGCGACGTTCGTCTTGAGGAGGCTGAGGATGCCTCAGGTTTTGGATAGGGAGGGGCTTGGGACCCGCGGTACCCTCGGACGGATTTTTCCTATATCCAGGATGGGGTCCGATTGAGGGTGCAGATCCCTCGGCCGGCGACTTCCACGAGCTTTTCGGCCTCGTCAGGGTATGAAGGTATGGTTTCACCTTTTCCCCTTCTTTTCTTTCCTTTGTTTCATCATCTTTAGCATCACCTCCTTTTTTTTTTTTTTACGCTTTTGCTTTTGTGCGGTTTTCGGAGGTGGTCGTCGAGAAGGCGACGAAGCAAGTGATCGGGGCCAAGAGATTCATCGGGAGGATGGTCGCTTGCGGGGCTCCTCGAGCTAGAGCGAGGCGACCACGGCGGCGCTGTCGAGACGGGAGGCTTCCCCTATTCGCTCGGAGACTTCCTCAGAGACTCCTTTGTCTCCTCTCCTTGATCCTCGCGCGGTACTGCCTTCGGATCACGTCATTCTCGGGGATCCACACGGGCAGGGACACGTTTGGCAGCATGGCGGGTCGTCTTCGTACGTGCGAGTCCGACGCCTTCACCTTCGGGTACGATTTTTCGCGAGATCTCGGCTTGCCCTATCGGAGCGTGCCGATTGGTCTGACGAGCCTCTCTGGAGACGAGGACGATTACGAGCCCGAGATTTTCAGGGCTCCTGAGGAGGCGGGCCCGAGTCGCAAGAGGGGCCGGGGGGAGACATCGGGTGCTGGAGACTCCGATTGATTTTTTTTTTTTGAGATTTAGATTTGTACAGATTATGCACATTTTTTTTTTTTTTGGATGTAATAATTTAGGATTTTATTTATGTTTGTTTGTTTTTTTTTTTTATGCACACATTCTTTTTTATTTTTTGGAATGTGATAATTTAGGATTTTATTTTATGAATGCAATGCAATATGAATGCAGTGTTGCATGAGCCTTGGTTTTTTTTTTGCAAGGGTGTTTGGTATATGGACTGGTTTGGGGAGGGTTTTTGCACAAGTTTCGAGCAACCGGGACGGAATATTCCTCTTTTGGTGTAGCGGCTTGGGTCATTGCGGATTTTTACTGGTGGAAAGCAATCATGTCCGCGCGGATGGGGTCCCGCATCGACATTGTCCTTTAATTTTGGTTCGGACACAGTCTTGCTTTATTTCAAATTCAAATATCCTCTTCAACCTCCGGTCCCAACTGACCATTTTCGGGGAGAAAGAGAAAAACCATGGAAATGGCCAAAAATTCTCCAAAATTGTCCAAAGAAAGGCAAATGTTGTTCTTTGAAAAGTTCAAGGAGTGGTGTAGGGAGATTATGCATGAGAGAAGATCATTCTTTGAAGAAAGGTACAAGGTACGATGCTTGTGGTCTCTCAAAGAATTGGTTCCGGATTATGACCTCTTAAGAGCTTCTTCTTCGTTTTGGGATACTAGAAGGCATGTCTTTTGCCTTTCCTTCAACGAGATTGTTCCGACTGTGGAAGAATTTCGGGCCTTGCTTGGAGGTCCGGAGGTGGAAGAGATAGCGGTTCCTTTGCCCGGAGGGGCTTCTTTTGTTGACAGGTGTGCGTCCTCCTTCATCTTTCCCCGGAGGAAGCGCAAGGTATGATCCGCGGTCCCGATCATTTCGATATTTCCGGTCTTCCCGACAGATTTAGGGGCCTAGGCTTGGTGGATGATGCCTATTGGGATGCCTTTGCACTTTGTATGTTTGGCACCCTGTTCATGGTCTATTCCTTTGGGATCTGCCATCGGTCTCTGCTGGATGTTGTCGTTCACTGTCGCCTGGGTAGAGATGTCGTTCCTTTGATTCTTGGGGAGACTTTTCATGCTCTCGACATATTAGCTACCGGACGGCGGTACATGCACGGGGGCAGCCCGTTTCTCTTGACCACAGCTGGGCGATGGAGCGTTTGGGGGTTCTTCGGGAAACCTCCGATATGATCGGGCCTTGGACTTTTGCCGGGAGAGGTGTTGATGTAGATTTTGGTGATCGGGGTTCGTGGGAGCGTTGGATGGCGGGTCGCGGGCAGAAGATATCGAATGGTTGGTGCCTCATTGGCGGGTGGAGACTCGCGAGTGTTTGAGACGGGTCCCATGTGGTTATGCTTAGGGGCTTTCTCGGTCCGGTTTCTACATTCCGGCTCTGGTCCTGAGACAGTTTGGCTTGGAGCAGGTTCCTTTGGAGGGCTTTGATGATGTAGCCACCAGGGTGGTGGCTCCTGTTTCCATGGACGATCCCTCGGTGTTTCCATTTCTTTCCCGAGTATGGAGGTATGACGCCTTTCCTTCTCGGGTTATTCTCAGGCGTCAGAGACCGGTGTTCTTGACCACTTGGTACCTGGATTGGTACGAGGGGCATGCAGGAGAGACTCGGGTGGCTATTTTCGAGACGGCGTGAGGCCATTGTGGGTGCGGAGGTCTGGCGTTTACGAGAGGAGGAGGGCCGAGGCAAGGGCCAACCCTCATGACAGGAGCGGAGACGGCGCGGCGGTATGAGGCTTACGTCAAGAGACGGGAGAGGAGGGCTCCTATGCTACCAGCTAGGTTACAGGAGATGAGGGATGACGCTAGGGCTACTAAGGCCACGACAGAGGCCGGTTTGATAGACCCTGTTCCTATACCGAGCTTGGTAGGAGGAATACCGACATTTTTCCGGTTCGAAGAGAAAGACTCGGAGGGAAGAAGAAGGGAGAGGCCAAGATGCAGTGGCTTGGAGTGACTACGAGGTTTCCAAGTATCCATTCCTTGCCATGACAGACACATTAGTTTGATTATGTATCTTAGTTTTCCTTTAGCGGGTTGCCGGTTGTAGGAATGAATCGGGCTTAGACTCATCAAAGAGCTCTTAACTTGTAATGAATATTTGAATTGCTTTAGAGTTTTTGGAGACGCTTTCATGGTCGATCAATTGTATTGATGCCAAAGTATGGCTTTTATTTGTGCTTTAGACCGAACCGTTTCATTTGCCTACGTTCCCTCATTTTGAGGAGCTCGGGTCTTCGTAGTTCAACTTTGGTGAACTCTTTTTGTTTTTTTTTTTTTTTTTTTTTTTGGTGCAACCCTGTTTTTTACCTAGGCCGCCCTTCTCGGGTTTCCAACCTAGTTGGGTATTACTCTTTTAGCACTCCTTCTCTTTTTTTTTGGTTTTTTTTTTTGTCTCTTTTTTTTTTTTTTTTTTTTTGGTGCAACCTGTTTTTACCTAGGCTGCCCTTTTCGGTTTTCTAACCTAGTTGGGTATTACTCTTTTTAGCACTCTTTTTTTGTTGTTGTTTTTTTGTTTTTTTTTGTTTTTCTTTGTTTTTTTTTTGTTTTTTTTTTTACGCGTAGTATCTGCGCGGCTTGTCACCATTCACTTTGGGTGTACAAAGGGATTCCCGTCGAGGTGCGCAAGTTGCATGGCTCCTCCGGAGAAGATCTTACGGACGACATATGGCCCGACCCATACAGCTCCCATTTGCCGAGAGGGTTGATACGGGAGGGGCTTTTCTTTTAGAACGAGATCACCTTCTCGGATCTCCCGATGCTTTACTTTCTTGTCGAAGGCTCTGGCCATTCTTCCTTGGTAGTCCCGGATGTGTTCCATGGCCTTCAATCGGCGTTCGTCTAGTAGGGCCAATTCGTCATGGCAACTTTGGAGCCATTCGACCTCGTTGATCTGGCTTTCCAGCAGTATACGGAGCGAGGATTTCCGGCTCGATTGGGAGTACGGCTTCCATTCCGTATGTGAGGAGCAAAAGGTGTTTCCCCGGTTGCCGTTCGGCGATGTTACGTAGCCCCGAGTGCCAGTGTAACTTCTCGGGCCAATCTACGCCTTGGACAGCCATTTTCCGGATGATATTTTCGAGTCTTGTTTCTTTGCTTCGACGGCTCCGTTGGTTTGGGGCACTGTAAGGAGATGACTTGTGACGGGTTATTCGGAATTCCGCCGGCGGTTTTCACATTCCCCTTCGAAGTGGGATCCGTTATCTGAGATGATTTCGGCTGGCAACCCGTATCTGCACATGATGTTTTCTTTGATGAAGAGGGCAACTTTCTTTGAATTGAGGATTTTGTAGGACTTTGCTTCAACCCACTTGGTGAAGTAATCCACGGCTACCAAGACAAACTCGTGGCCGTTACTGCCTGATGGTGTGATTTTGCCTATGACATCAATTCCCCAAGTGACGAAAGGCCAAGGGGTTGTCATGCAGTATAACTCGTGAGGAGGCAAGTGATTAAGATTTGAGTATCGCTGACATTTGTCGCGGCTTTTGACAAAGCTGGATGCGGTCGGCTTCCATGGTGATCCAAAAATACCCCATTCTCGGTATGATTTGCATCGAGCTCGAGCATTCATGTGAGGGCCGCAGTACCACCATGTATTTCTTTCATGAGTTCGGTAGCCTCTTGTTTCTTGATACATCGCGGGAGGGGGCCTTGATAACGCTTCTTGTATAGCATATTTCCCAAAAGAACATAATGGGAGGCGAGCCGCTTCGGGGTGAGAGACTTTTGCTTTGATTCCTTCTTTATATTCCCCATCTTCATTTTTGAAAGAGGCCTCGCCATCCTTCGAGTCTTGGTAAACCCGAGTGTACCGGGGATCATTGATCGGTTCGGCTTCCGCTTCAATTTCGAAGCAATAGGCGGGGTTTTCTCTTCTCCCGACTACGAATGGTTTAACAGACTTTCCTTCGGGTATTTCGACAAGAGAGGCTAGTGTAGCCGAGCATCTGCGAACTTTGTTTCGGTCTCTTGGCGAGGTAATGAAAGCCGATTTCTTTGAATTGAGCCACTAGTTCTTCCATGTAAGCATGATACTTACGCAAACCCGGATCCACGGTCTTCCATTTGTTAGAGACACGATTGATGATGAGGCGAGAGTCACCGTACACCTCCAATTCCTTGATATTTCTTTCAAGGCGGCTTCCAACCCGGCTATGCAAGCTTCATATTCGCGGCGTTGTTGGTGACTTCGGTTCGGCCTTCTTGCTATGGGGGTGTGTTCGTCGGTAGGATCGACCGAAGCATTCCTATCCCGTTCCCCCTTTTGTTTGACGCTCCGTCGAAGAAAGAGTTGCCGGTGATTTTCTCCTTCTAGGCGAAGATTCCATCATCGGGAAATTGAGGTTCGGGTCCTCGAGACTCATCACTTGGGAAATCGGCCGGATGTTACGCCATTATGCGTCCTTTTACGGATTTCCTTGAAACATAAGTGATGTCATATTCGGCCAAAAGAACGTCCATTTTGCCAACCTCATGGAGATGGAAGGCTTGTCGAACGAGATATTTGATGGGGTCTATCCTTGAAACAAGATGTATCGGGTGAGGCTGCATGTAGTGTTTCAACTTTCCCACTACCCAGACCAAACTGCGCAAGTCTTCTCGCAATGGCGAGTAATTGAGTTCGCTTCCTTGGAGCTTTACGCTACTGAAATAGATGGCGTTTTCGACTTTGGAATCTTTTTTCTCTTGAGCTAGCATAGCCCCAATTCTTTGTATCCGTGACGGTTAGATATAGCAAGAGTGGCTTTTGCCGATGTGGTGGGCGAGAGAATCGGGGATTCACAAGGTATGCCTTAATGCGTTCAAAGGCAAGGCGACATTCAGGGTCCATTACGTGTAGGCATTCTTTTTCATCAACTTGAAGATCGGCTCGCGGATCGAGGTCGGTGATTCTACAAAGCGGCTTATGTATTGCAGATCTTCCATGAAGGATTTCACTTACATCGGTGTCGGGGTGGCTTCATTTCAACTATCGCCTTGATTTTACGGGGATCTACTTCGATTCCTCGTTACTGTCACCATATATCCTAGCACCTTACCTCGTCTTACACCGAAGGTGCACTTAGGCCGGATTCGGTCTCATGCTGTGGTCTCGGAGGCGGCCGAAGAATTTTCTCAAATCAACAAAGTGCTTGGCCATCCGATCCTCTGGAATGTATTATCATGTCGTCCACATAGACCTCAATTTCTTTGTGGATCATGTCATGGAACAGTAGCCGTAGCGCCCTTTGGTACGTAGCCCCGGCATTCTTTAGTCCGAATGGCATGACCGTGTAGCGATAGGTCCCCGAGGGGTTGTGAAGGCTGATTTTGGCTTGATCTTCTTACGCCATTTTGATTTGGTTGTAGCCGGCAAAACCGTCGACGAAGGATTTGACTTCATGGTTGGCCGTGGAATCTACCAAAATGTCAATGTTTGGCAGAAATCGTCTTTTGGGTGGCTTTGTTCGATCCACAAGTCTACGCGGCATCGGATTTTCCGTTGGCTTTGGTCACCGTCACTATGTTGGACGGCCATGTTGGGTATTCAATGACCACGATGAAACACACTTCCGAGCATCTTTTCTATCTCCTCTTTCACTTGTAGGGACCATTCGGGCTTAATTCTTCTTAGCTTCATTTCTTGGCTTGACTTAAGGTCGAGCGGTATTCGGTGCTCAACTATGGAAGGATCGAGGCTGGCATATCTTTATAGGACCATGCGAACACATCAACGAATTCTTTTAGCGGCTCAATTAGGGCGTCCCTTTCGGTCCCTTCGAAGAAACTACCAATCTGCGTCTCTTTAGGCTCTTCCGCAGGTTCCCAGATTCACACTTGTCAAAATCTCTTCGGCGGCTTGGGCTCGATTTTCCTCTTTAGGACAACTTTGCTTAAAGATTTCTTTGATATATTGTTCATTTAATGTGTCCGCCTCTTCATCTAGTGAATCGTTATTAACTGTTTTTAGATTATTAGTTAATTCATCATTAGTTAAAGTGGCAATTAAGGGATACTCGAAAGGTTCGTCATTTCATTGAAAAATAAGGGAATACAGCATTGGCTACAATTTCGTGGTCTTCAGGCGTGAGGCCATCGGACGACTCGAGAGACGCGAACTCAACAAGGAGAGACTCGGAGGACTTTATAAAGGTTGACACGAAAGGACGGGGGACCAATCCAAGCTTGGTGATCATTTCCTCTTTGGTCGCGGACGGGCTGAGAGAGTTTCCCAATTCTTTAAAGGCATCATTGTCGGTGGCTTCAAAACCCGGAAAGGCATGGTCACTGTGCTCCCTCTTCGATCGTTGCTATCATCTCTTTGTCGAACCGAGAATCAACTATGTTTGGCATCCGAAAGGCGAGCATGTGGATGTAGGGATCTTCCTCAATCTGGGGATTTCCGTTTCGTCACAATCGACCGCTCAATCCCGGATGTAAGGGCGTATTGCGTCTCGATGTCTGCTAGAAAAATCTCATGTCCCATACTCGAGCGGAAAGTCTTGGCAGATAGTTCAGCAAGGAGGACGTCCCACGCGACGTTCATAGATTCGAGCCGAGTCCGTCGGTGTTTGCCGACTTTTATCATGAAAATCTCCTCGCCGGCGAGGCCAAAGAATGGGTTTGCGGAATGCGACAAATGCGTGATTGAGGACCGGGGACTTGTGTGCCTGTATCATGGCGGCGTTCAGCGTTTCCTTCCAGTACGACTCCAAGTGTTGGAAATAGCAATTAAATTTGATGAATCGAACTCCCTCGGAGTCTGCTTGCTTGAGTGTGTCGACATAGTTGGCATCGCTGGATTCCAAAGGATGCTAGCGAGACTTGCCTCTTGAAGGATGTAGCCCCGGTGTTTGACCGTGGGCGTTCTTGGCTATTGTTTCAGCTTCGTTCCCTATGAGGAAACTGTCACCCCTTATGACTTCAAGGTCTCCCTGCCGGTTGATGAATTTGACGCATTGGTGGAGAGTGGAGGCTATGGCTTTCATGTGATGCAACCAAGGGCGCCCTAGCAGGGTTGTGAACTCGGAGGGGATATCCATTACATGGAACTTTGCGGGCACCATTTGGGTTTCGTACCAGAGTTCCAGAGTCACTGTCCCCAAGATGGGACGAGACGAACCGTCGTAGGCCTTGACAGTCCGGGTAGATGGGATCACGCGCCTTTCATTTATGCGGAGGGCCCTCATCATGCTGAGGGGAAGGACGTTTACCGGTGATCCATTGTCCACTAATACCCCAGGGAGTGATATGGTGTTGAGCCGAATAGTGATGTACAAAGCTTCATTGTGTTGGGAGACATCTCTTGGCAAGTCTTCATCGCAGAAGGTGATCATGCTCCCATATAGGTGAGGATCATAGATTTGGTCCTTGTCTCGGGATAGAGAGTCATTAAACACAATCGCTTCGTGCCTTTTTCTTGCGAGGTAGAGTCTTTGCCGAAGCCCACAGGTTATACGATGCCTTTTGTGGCGGTTGCCATCTCCGGTCAACATGTTGATTGAGTGGGAGCGCCCAGGCCAGCGTCGGTTTTCTTCATCGGTGTATACTCGGAGGCTGGACAAAGCGAACCTTGGGCTGACCCCGAGGGGTTGGACTTCGTTACTGCGGTATTTCGGTATCCGAAAGTCTCAATTCTGTCGTTGGCAAGGGTTTTCTGCTCTTTTACCCCTTTTGCTTTGGGGAAAAGGCGGGCGGAGTAGAGTACATAATAATCAAATCCCCCAGATGGCTCCCCGAGCGTTCCCACGCTGTTATCACCGGCCTCGAATCTCTCCTTCAATTTTTGCTGGGAGGAAATTTTCTTTTTCTTAGGAGGACGGTCCTCGTGTATCCAGTCTTGATAATCCCTTTCAAGGCAATCGGGACAGTCACAAATATCCCACCAAATGTGTTCTACGGCTGGTGGCGGATTTGGGACCTCAGGTTGAGCGGTGCTGGAATGACTTTGAGCGGAACTGGTCCGGGGGATCTCTTGAGGCTCATCTGGTAGCGAGTGATTGGACTCCGCCGGATAATGAGAGATATTGAGGTCCCGGGGAACGGGCACATGTTTGTCCTTCGGGGTAGCCCCAGTCAGTTGGGATATTGTTAAGGTCCCAAAGTGGCGTGTGGCCTCTTCAATCCAAGCCTGCTGTCTGTTCTGGCGTTCTTCCAGGGCTTTGATGGCTGACCAAATTTCTTTAACTGTTCCCTGATTTTCATCACTCAGGCTGATATTTGTGGGATCATCACTTTGAGAGGGGACAACTGACAGTATACCGAACTCTTTCGTCCACATTCTTGTTTGGGGGCCAGTTGCCCTGTAAGTCGGCGGGCAGGAGTCCCGGCGGTGGAAACATAGGAATCTTGGGGTAGCATCTTGATGTATCCGGGACTGTTAAGAAGAGGAGGAGAACCCTCTTCTGTCTTTGCGGTAAAAGTGCCATCGGAATTGAGACTGATAGTCAAACCATGACTTGCGACTACCCCCAGTAGGTCATCAATTTGAGCCTCATGTCGAAGTCTCATTTGTTCTACCAACTGGATCCAATCGAGTGCATGCGAGGGATTTTGGAGGACGGAGCAACGTTATCCCCATCACTACCGGCTGATGCAGACATCCTGAAACCCGGAGTTGGAACAAACGGCGAAGCTGATGACGCGCTTGACTCTTCCCAACTGATCAAACGGTGACCCGGTGCCGAAACCAAGCTTTGTGCGGAGGCTGCGGGGAAAGGACACGGAGGTTCGAGATGTGCAGGAATGGAAGGAGGGTAGGTGTTTGGGCTTTTGGCTCATGCAACATGCGATTATTTGTTCACGTTTACTTAAAACATGTTTTATTAACCTAATCGGTTGGAAAAGATTGCTCTTCTTTTTCGCAAACTACTCGATTCTGGATCGGTGGGCCCCGTCACTACGTCTATAAGCCCCTCGTATTCCACCTGTATTTCGACCTCCCGGGGTGGACGGCCCGGGCGAGGGTCCTATAGGGCAAGCGGGTCCCACCGACCGAAAGAAAAACGATCCTAAAAGTCGGCGGGTAATCGAGTCTTAACGAGCATTCGATGTAAATTACGGACAAAGCGACGTCGAAAGTCAAAATCATGTCCAGGGCTCGACAAAAAGTCGGCATGATTTGGAGTGATAAGCGTCCACGATTGATCTTGACTTGTCGTCGGTTAAGCCGTAATTAGGCATGGAATAGTCATTAATCCTTGATGACTCGGTGTCAATCTTTGGGAGTCGGTGTATAATTTGTGCCGGTCGGAGCCGAAGTCAAGGCGCCGGTCAATATCTTGGTCAAAGTCTGCGGCGGAAAACCGGCAGAACTTCGACTGATTAGGGGCCCGAAAGATATTGAGTCGGTATGCCGACAAAGGCTTGAAAGGAAAGGTCTATACATGGACAGGGCATGACACAGACCAGACTAAAAACCAACCGGGTCTCGGACAAAGTGTGTCACGGACAAGTGCATGGTCGACACGAGGCTCCATGGGATGTTTGGGTAGTCCTGTGCTCATCCGAGAGGCGTAATAAGACCAAACGGACCGCGACAAGGATTTCCCCGGGTTAAGGACGTAGTGTGCAGTGTACGGTCACGTGCGCGTAGTGTGCAAGCAGTCTATATTCTTTTTCTGAGTAAAATAGAAATTTTTTATGTGTCTTAAAAATATGATGCATGATTTTTTTTGGAAATTTTCTTTTTTTTTTTGAAAATCCTTTTTTTTTGAATTTTTTTTTTTTGAAAATTTTAATGAGCACATAAGCACGTAAGCACGGAAATTCCGACAGTTAGGGACATTATTCCGACAGTCAAAATTTTGACTTTCTCCGAGGCGGCCAAAACAACATGAAAACTGTGCAAAAATCAACACACACACAAAAATGATTTTCAAAGCCGGGACGGAAGCTTGACCCTCAAAAGCTTTTTTTTTTGAAAACGGTGATACCGGTACGTGGGATTGTTAGACCACAATTTATCCCCGACTCGTGTTAGGAGGCGATAACGGGAAATTTAGTGGTTTCCACCAATATACCGAATACCATTTTTTTATTAAAAAGCTTAGTCCCCAGCGGAGTCGCCACTGTGATGATGTTGCCATTCGCGGGAAAAATTCGATTTTTGCGTTTCTTTGAAAAACCAAATAAAACCGGAAAAACGGAGTCGCCACGCCATTTTAATTTTGAAGGCCAAAACTTTGAAAAAAGCCCGAGATCAGAGATTTAGGTTCGGAGGTCATGTTACGCGTCGGGAAGGACGTTAGTGTGCACCCGACGCGCCTCGTAAAACGAGTCTTCCAAGCTGAAAATCATTTGTGTATGTGTGTGTGTGTGTGTGTTTTGGCCAAAATAAGTTGAAACTCAGAAAAGTAAAAATTGGGATATCTTTTTAAGACTTTAAACTGATCCCATGATTTTTTGGAAGATTTTTGGATTGAGATTTGGTACTCAAAAGACCTTTTGAAGTTGAGAGCCATTTCTGCCAGAATGAAAAAGGCAGTGGACCTTTGATTTTAAAAGGGATTCAAGGGTCTTAAAACTTCATAATCTGGATAAACTCAGAGAATGAAAGTTGTTCTAGACACCTTAAATAAAGTTTGTGCGAAGGAATTTTCCATTTTGGAGAAGATTTGAGGGGTCAAAACCTTCTGGAAACCTCAGATATGAGATCTGGATTCCCAGAAGCTGATGAACTAGCCTCTGAAAGAAAATTTGAAAAGAGGAGTTTTACTCACCAAAAAATAAGGTAAAAATATGTCTGGAAAGCTCTGGATGTTGGCTACAAAAAGTATTTTGTAGTCAATACCAAATTCCAAGTTCATCTGTGTCCAAAAATTAAGACCATGGACTGAGGTCTGAGAAAATTGCTACTGGACAGCAACTTCTCAAGAAAGAAAATATGATTTTAAGGGGGGTTTTGCATCCATGCTTGTCCCCATTTCCCTAGGTTTTGGTTAGTGATCACTAGACATTTTAGTGGTGAATCAACTATACCAAACCATCCTTGGGGTACATTAGGACTAAGCATTTCATTTGCTTGGGAAGGGAATTTTATCCTTTGAAATCAAGATTTAGTGCTTGAAAATGGTTTTTTAGGGTTTTGAAAGTGCATTTTTGCAAGTAAGCAAGAAAAGCTTTGAAAATAATGTTGATATTTGTAGAAGATCATCCATGGAGATGGTCTTCCATGGTGATCTTCTTAGATCTAAAGAAAGAAGATGAAAGAACTACATTTTGTAGTTTGAAGATGCATGCATGGATGAGATTTAGGGTTAGGAAGAGGAGGGTTTACCAATCTTCCTTGTGTTCTTGAGTGTTTGGCTTGAGTATATGAGTGTTTAGGGCTTTAATATGAGAGTGAGTGGATGAGTATGAGTTGGGAAATATTGGAGAGAAAATGGTGACAATTCAAGTGAATTCTCACTGTTTTCTCTCTATATTTCGCCAGAGGTTCGGTGCAATTGTGTTCTTCCTCCTTATTTTTGTGACTGGAGGGCTCAATTTATAGCCCTCTGAAAATAGCAAACTCATCCGCGCGGATGGATCCAGTAGGCGTGCACTGTTCATTAAATGCAGCTCCAGCTTTGGACAAGAAGAATAATCTTTTTCAAAATTCAAATTAACAGCCAGTTTTTTGTTTCCAGCCATTGCCATTTTTGGTTTTCTTCTTTTGTTTTGCTTTTTAAGATTCTTTTTGAGGTTTAACCTTAAATAACAATGCCCATTTTACCCTCACTTTGTTAGAAATGTTAGGATAGTTAGGAATTGTTAGAAATGTTATAACTTTCGTTAATTTTCTAACGAAAATTCTAACAAGCTCAAATTGGAGCACTTACAACCCGTCCGAGTAGGCCTTCCAGCAATCGTCGGGTAAAGTAATGGCGGGCTGGGACTCTGGCTCTTTCCCTTTGGTTTTTTCCTTTTGAGCTCGCTGTTCGCTTTCTTCCTTGGTGAACGTAAGCTCGACCAAGAAATCTGTAAGACCTTGAGCCTTCAACGCCTTTCGAGGTCGATACTCAATGTCAAATTCCGTAAGGGCAATTGACCAATTGAGCAAGCGACCTGAACTCTCCGGCTTGTGTAATATTTTTCTCAAGGGTGCATTCGTGTGCACCACAATAGGATGAGCCAGGAAATAAGCTCGCAGCTTCCTTGAAGCTACGACCAAAGCATAAGCGACCTTCTCAGCGTTGTAGTACCTGCCTTCTACATCTGATAAGGCTTTGCTGACGTAGTACACGGGTTTTTGATGACCTTCTTCTTCTCTAACCAAGACTGCTGCCACTGACTTGTCTCCCACGAGATGCATACACGAACAAGGTCTCACCCGTGGTCGGGTTACTCAGTAGAGGTGGAGTAGCGAGGTAGTCCTTAAGTTGTTGGAACGACGAATGACATTCGGTCGTCCATTCAAAGTTTTTCGTCCCCCTCAAGGCTTTGAAGAAGGGGAGAGACCTTTCAGTCTACTTGGCTATAAAACGACCTAGGGCTGCCACCCTGCCGTTAAGTCGCTGCATTTCCTTTACACTGGTTGGCTCCTTCATGTCGACTAGAGCCTTGATCTCCTCCGGGTTAGCCTCTATACCTCGCTGAGATACCATAAATCCAAGGAACTTGCCAGCTGCTACACCAAAGACACACTTGCTAGGGTTGAGCTTTATGTCGTTTACTCTCAAATTGGCGAACGTTTCCTTTAGGTCGACTACGTGACGTCCAGTCTTTGTTTTGATGACCATGTCGTCAACGTAGGCTTCCATGTTTCGGCCAATCTGTGAGGCAAAGACCTTGTTCACCATTCTTTGATAAGTCGCCCCTGCGTTCTTCAATCCAAATGGCATCATGTTATAGCAGTAGATACCTCCAGCCGCTTGGAAAGCTGTTTTCACAATGTCATCCTCGTGCATCTTTATCTGGTGGTAACCCGAGTAAGCATCCAGGAAGCTGAGGGTAGAGTGACCAGCAATGGAATCAACAAGTTTGTCGATTCTAGGAAGAGGATAGCTATCCTTCGGGCATGCAAGGTTTAGAGTGGTGAAGTCGACTCACATTCTCCATTTGCCATTTGCTTTCTTCACCATGACCACGTTGGCCAACCAGGTTGTATGAGTGGCCTCTTTAATTATACCTACACTCAAAAGTTTTTGTACCTCAACTTTTATGGCCTCTTCCTTATCACGAGCAAAGCTTCTCAATTTCTGGGGTCTGGGCTTTATAGTCGGGTTGACCTCAAGCCTATGAACGGCGACCTCTTTCTTGATTCCCCTCATATCTTCTACTCGCCATGCGAAGACATCATTACTCTCTTTGAGTAGCTCAATGATTTCTAGCCTTTCTTCAGCAGACAATTGTTTCCCAATCTGAATCTTTTGGTCGGGGTAGGAAGGGTTGGTGATTACTGATTCTAGCTCGTCCACGGCCTCCAGCTCTGGACCATCTCTGAACTGCAGGGTCTCAACGATGATCTCTCTGACCCTTTGTCTCTCCTCGGCCCCCAGGTGTGGAGCTTCTTCAGCTATCATATCATCCAGCTTATCTGCGACCTCACTAGTGGTGGTGGCCCCCGAGTTATTGTCGATCTGGAGGCATAGGTCACCTATGATTACTTGGTCGACCATAACTACGTCTGGATCGACCGTAGTGACTTCGGAGTGACGTGTCGACTCAACCATGACCTCGTCACTTGAGCGATAGGTCGACTCCTCCACATTGGTGATCATAGATAGGCGAGTAGTTTTGGTGACTGACTGGGACAGCTTTAAGTAACCATCTGCCGTCTCAATCTCTAGTTCCCTCTTCTTTCTTTCTCGTAGAACATGATCCAGGTAGGCTCGAGTTGTTCCTTGTACACAACCTACTCCAGCAGGTGTAGGAAACTTGACTCGTTGGTGGGGGATTGATGCTACCATTCCAAGCGCGACCTGACCTGGAATACCAAGTATAGCAGCATAGTCACTGTTCACATCTATCACAATAAATTGTACCTTCGATACGACCCTGTGGGGGTATTGGCCTAGGTCGACGTCAAGCTCAATCTGGCCTTTGGCATCAACTCGATGGTTGGTGAAACCTTCCAATCTGCCATCATATCTTTCAAGCTGCTCGTTAGAAAGGCCCATCTCCTGGAATGTCTTGTAAAACAAGATGTCTTTGCAGGCCCCCGTGTCGACTAAGAGTCTGCTCGTCGTACATCCGTCGATTAGACCTGGGATGACGAGAACTTGCTCCCTAGCCGCCATATTAGTTGCCAGTTCGTGGGGGTAGAAGCTGATCATCTCATCCCTGACATCTCTCCTTGGAGGCACATGTGGGGCTTTATTGAGCTGAAAGATATTATGCTTGATGGCTGTGTTGCTAGCCTGCTCTGTAATGACCCCCAAATTCAATCTAGGTTGCCTTGGTCCTTGCTGTCCACCTGCTGGCTACTCGCCTCCACCAGCTTGAGGCCTTTTCACATATGCGTTGAGCCTTCCCTGGTTGACCATTCTTTGGATGATACGCTTCAATCCCAAGCAATCCTCCGTGAGATGTCCCGTATCTTTGTGGTAATCATAGTACTTGCTATTGTCCCTTATGAACTTGTTGCCTGGGTTCATTGGGGCAGGTGGAGCCAACTCGACTGCATTCATTATCTCTGTTCGACTCATCGTCAGGGGAGTGAAAACTTCGAGCACTTTCTCTGTCGCCCTTGTCCTGTTCTTACCATTTTTATTGTTTCCTCCATTTTTGGCTGAGTACTTGTCGTCAGCGACCTCAACCTTGGGGCCTTTCCCATTCTTCTTTTCCTTCCTTTCCTCGGCTAGTGCCACATTGTAAGCCTTCTCGAATAACTCATGTCGAGTGGTGACAGTGCGAACCGTTAGTTCATAATCCATGTCTTCCGAGGAAATGCCACTCCGGAAGCAATTGATCACCTCCCTGTCAGTTAGATCCTCCTCGATCTTATCAACCATTTCTTTAAACTTGGTGTAGTAGCTCATGGAGCTTTCATTCTTCCCTTGCACCAAGTTGTTTAAGTCGGTGACAGTCACCTTCCGAGCTCCAGCAGTTGAGAAACGCTCAAGGAATTTTGTCCTCAAACTCATCCAGGAGGAGATGCTACCAACTGCTAAACCATTAAACCACGTTAGGGCTGCCCCTGTGAGTGTGCTTATGAGGGCTTTGCACATATTGTCGTCCTCATTGGCGACAAAACACATGGTAGCTTCTAGGTGTGCTACGTGGCTTTTTGCATTGGTGGCCCCCGAGTACTTTTCTCGGAGGGGCAATCTGAAACTAGCTGGAGGTCGACTGTCAATCAGGTCTTTGGATAAGGGTCGAAGAGCAAAGTCAATTCGTTCGACCTTTCCAGTATCCTTTTTATTCTCCTCCTCCCATTGTTCGAACTTCTTTTTCATCAAAAACCATTCCCTAGCGTTGGGTCTGTCATCTCCTGCAGGGGGAACGACATTCGACCTCTGACCCTCACTTCTGGGGGGAGTTACCTGCCTGCTTCTCCTATCTCTGTGAGAAGGAGCCCTTTCTGATCGAATTGGTGACCTATGTCTGTCACCTCTTGGTGGCGACCTGCGTCTTTCATCTCTGAGAGGCGACCTGCGCCTATCATCTCTGAGAGGCGACCTGCGCCTTTCCTCCCTTATGGGCGACCTGCGCCCATTTCTGTCCCTATGAGATTGAGATCTTTGTGTCCTAGCCGGCGAACCACGTCGGCTTCGGTTGGCCTCTAAGTGAGTCCTAAAATCTGACTGAGCCTCCTGTTCCCTATTCCTGGTGAGGCTAGCTCTTAGGTCGTTGCTTGGCACATGAATGAGGGATGGAACCCGCTGCACTATCCTATTATTGCCGTTCTGTCCCATGGCCTCATTATGCCTAGCACTCCTGGCCTGCTCCCTGTTTGAAATTTGAGAGGGAGCCACCCTCTCTGACCTTCTATCCCCCTGTTCAGCCTCCTCCATGGCCAATAACTCGGCAAGAATCTGGGCTCGCTCCAACAGCATTTCCTTTCTACTCAATGGGTTGGATGAGGGACCTGCCCTATTTCCAACATTCAAATGAGCAGTTGGACGCTTAGGAGGAGGTGGAACTCCTTGTCCCTCCATGGGACGTTTTTCTCTCCTTGCATCCGGCAATCCTCTCCCATCAGCTACACTGTTTGGGCGTGTCTCCCTAGCATGATGACGAAGAGGAGGAGGAGGGGGCAAATCCGCATTCACATTGGTAGTAGCGATGGTGTTGGCATTCACTTCATTGAATTCATCAGAAGCCTCTGCAACATGCCCGTCTGGGGTCACCATTGTTGTAGGGTGAGAAGAATTTCGAGGTCAAGCTAAAGCACGTTCCCGGCAATGGAACCAAACTGATGCCGCAAGAAAAGTGCTTATCAATCTTCCTCCACGTGGCAGGACTGATCACCTGGCTCCTTGACCTGAAATCAGAACCCACGACTAGCCGGATGTGTCTCCGGCTTAGACCCTCGGGCGTGAGAGTAAGTGTTTGATAATGGGAGAGCAAAATGTATTGAATTAATGAATATTCAGATAACAAAATTGCAGTTACCTTCGCACCGTTGGTAGTGATGAAGTATTTATAGGTAATGACCGTTGTATTTTTGGTGGTGCTACATGAACTCCGAGATTTTAGCGGCAGTTATTAGTAATGGGAGCGTGCCTATAACGGTCCCTGATTTGTAGGAATGCAGTTATGGAAAGATTTGATTCACGTGCGCCCACATCTATTAGGTCGACGCTTGAGGTCGAGGTCGCCCAATGGGGTTAGAACGACCTGACTGTCGGGTAGAGCATGGATCGTACCCAAATTATAGTATGGATCATTGAGTCGGATCAAGCTAGGTCGGGACCTTGGAGGTCGGACAATGAGCTTAGATCGACTGATATTGTTATTGGGCCTTGGGCCTTATGGTGAATGGGCTAGCCTCATTAAGAATGTAAATGCCTAGGTTGTCTGTGTTTGGGCTTTACTTGCTTGGTCCAGCTCGACACTTTTAGTATGTTTAGGAACAAATTAAATATCTTAAAGATAACATCTTTTGGTGTGCCTAACCTACTGATTTCTTACCCACAACCGAGTCATCTACAACAATTTTAAGGTATTTAACTTTTCGTATAGATGGAGTCAGTTTTGATAAAGGGACAACTTCCCGAAGCAGATAAGTTAGAGAGGCTAAATAGTCTGAACTACCAGGGCTGGAGCTTGAAGATGGAATACCTTGTCACCATTGCAAAGGTATTCTATGTGCTATGTGATCCTTGTCCAAAGAAAAATGAAAATGATAAAGCAACTGAGGCACAGAAAATCGAGAATGCTGAAAAAGTGAAGAAATGGAAGGCGGATGACTTCATTTGCCGATTCACCATTCTGCAAGCATTAAACAACACGTTGTTCAACGTGTTCCAAATACAAAAGACCGCCGCTGAAGTTTGTTTGTAATCAAACGAAGGTACGTCAATGAAGATGCTGGTAATAAATCTTTTTTGGTCAATAAATTTGTTGAATACAAGATGGTAGATTCGAGGCCTGTCATTGATCAAGTTAACGAACTCAATGACATAGCCATCGAATGTGCCGATGCGGGTGAACCCATTTCTGAGACATTCCAAGTTTCAACCATCATTGGTAAACTTCCACCTTCTTGGAAAGATTACCAAAAGAAATTGAAGCATAAGAAAAATGCCATTTCTTTAGATGAACTTCTTCAGGGCATTTAAATTGAGACTGAAAGTCTCAAACGTGATGGCTCAATTTCTGAGAGGATTGATGGTGTAAACTATGTGGAAAATAAAAATTTTGCCAGAACTTCCAAAGGAAACCAAGGAAAATTCAAACGGAAAAACTGTTGGTGTAATGCCCTAGGCTTTAGTTATGTTTAACTTAAACCGTTATGTATCATCTTTATCATTTATTATAGAGAAATTTTATTTGGTTCATTATATGTTTACATGTTTATTATATTGAACTACGTCCCTAGTTATTATGAATAACTAGTATAAGTTGGTAATGGATAATCATGGAGATGCACATTACACTTATGGGTACTTGATAGAGAACGAGTACTGGACTTGACCTACTAATGAGTTTTATGACATGGTCTGTTTTCATGAATAAATCTCATAATAGTCGTGTTATTGAATTCTTTGTACCTGAGATTATCATCGTCTTCCACATGATGAAGATCATGTTTGATATAGTCTAACACTATCTTTAATCGGATAGAAATAAGGGCTATGTTAGCATGATTGGACTCATGTGGGGAAGAATGATAAGTCAAGATTGGATTTGTCCCTCTCGTTGAGAGAGATGTTTGCTTGGGCCTCTCGATAAATGATGTAGATGAAATGTGTGGCCATACTCAAGTGATTTGATAGAGATCAAATGCATTTGGATTATTAACATATTCGGTATCGAGAAAGCATTGAATGGAATGAGTTGACATAGACCATGACTCATGTTCAATTAGACATCGTGGACAAAGGGATTTTGACATTTGATCTATCGAGGAATCAAGCTTTGATGTTATATTAATTGGGTGGATATAATGGATTGCTAGAAACTACTTATGTCTTGTGAGGTCATGTTTTGACTCACTACCAACATAATATAATTCCTATTGGGTCACACACAAAGAACGAATTGATCAATTGCTGAAAACTGGAAATTTTGGGGAAAGATACGACTCGTGCCCTTGGCCACGAGTCATGATAGGAGCAGTGATACGACTGCGTTTTGGCTTCTAAGGGATTCTCGTTGACTTATTGACTCTGTGGGGTGGGCA
The DNA here is from genome assembly GCA_022495995.1 of Adenophora triphylla var. japonica. Classification (NCBI taxonomy): domain Eukaryota; kingdom Viridiplantae; phylum Streptophyta; class Magnoliopsida; order Asterales; family Campanulaceae; genus Adenophora; species Adenophora triphylla. Next base: position 156,408 of record JAFEMH010003414.1, read on the forward strand.
CGACTCATGCCTTTGGGCACGACTCGTGACAAAAATCAGCACGAGTGTAATTTATGTCACGAATCATGACACGACTGGGAATTGGCTTTAGGACACTCGTGACTGCCTGGAACGACTCGTGGCACGAGTCGTGCCCAGGAGCACGAGTCGTGCCCCGAGCGGTTTTTGGTTAGATCGCGGATTCCTTTGGCGTATTTGTTTAAGGGTTTGACAAGGACTTTACCCTAATGGTTAAGGGATTTATACCTAGTATAAATTTAATCCTTGTGTAGCCATAAATCTCTCTCCCTACATCATTGTTCTAGGTTTATGAAACTCTAGAGATTGATTTTGATTTTGAATCAAAGGCTCCCAAATTATTCCATAGTTTTTGGCTTTGATTATTGAATATTGATTCAATAATCAAGCGGATCATCTAGCAATCCTACAAGAAACGTTCTTGGTTCGTTCGCGTGTGGATCACCATTAGAGGAGGCTTCTTTATCTCCTTAGGCTTGAAGATCTCCGTTGTTGATTTCATTACCAAGGTTTTGAACAAGGAAGAAGAAGTTCCGATTCGACATCAAAATTCCAAGGCTTGAACTTTGAGATCTATTTTGACAAACTTCATCGCATTCAAGGTATGTAATTCTATTTCATGTTTTTCTAATCTCTTCATGCTAGACGGATCTAAGGGCTAGGGTTTTGATTGCTATTTCTAAGTTCTTCCCCTGCGTTTGTAACCCCAAAACCCAACAAAAACAACTTTAAAAATGATGAAAAGGGTAAAGCTAAGAAAAAGCAGAAGAGTTCTTGTTATGTTTGTGAAAAAACAAACAATTTGGCTAAGGACTAATACCGCAAAGGGCAACAGAAAAATGAACAAGGAAATGTAGTTGAGAGCAACTTCATTAGCATGCTTTCCAAAATCTGTCTATTCAACAATTTCGATTCAAATTGGTGGATTGATTCAGGGGCTACATGTCATGTAACTCCAAATCGAAGCTTGTTCAAAACATATGAAGTAAAGAGCCGAAAGCTGTTTATATGGGAAATGCTTCTACAAGCGAGGTCTTGGGCATATGGACCATTATTCTCTCCCTCACTTCGGGAAAGACTCTTACTTTGAAAATGTGTATCATATTCCCTTTATGAGGAAGAATCTTGTATCCGTCCATAAAATGGACGAAAATGGCGTTAAGGTAACCTTCCGCGCCCAACAAGTGAATATCACTAAAAATGGGACGTTTGTTGGAAAGGGCTACATTAAAGACAAAATGTATTTATTGAGCATTGATAATAAAATTACCAGTTCTGCTTACTTTGTTAATTCTAATTTTAATGTTGAAAAACATGCTTTTTGGCATTCTAAATTAGGACATATTGGTATGAATATAATGAGTCATATGATTAAATATGAATATATTCCAAAATCTTCGAGTATTTATTCTATGAATAATTGTGAATGTTGCGCTCAATCTAAGTTGACTAAAACATCTTTTAAAAATGTAGTAAGATCAACTAGGTTACTTGAGCTAACTCATACCGATATTTGTGAGAACAAAGAGTATTTGACTAGAGGTGGAAAACGTTATTTTATTACGTTCATTGATGACTTTTCTAAGTTTGTATATGTGTATTTACTTAGAACAAAAGATGAAGCTTTTGACAAGTTTAAAATTTTCAAAGCCGAAGTTGAAAATAAAATCAATCTAAGGATAAAACGATTAAGAACGGATAGAGGTGGTGAATATTTCCCAAACAAGATGATTTCATTTGTCAACAAAATGGAATTGTTAGGGAGTCTTCAGCACCTAATACTCCACCACAAAATGGAGTAGTCGAGAGGAAAAATTGATCCTTAATGGAGAAGGTTAGTGCCATGATTATACATTCAAAATTACCAATGAGCTATTGAGGAGAGGCACTATTAAGTTCTGTTTACGTTTGTAATAGAATTGTGAATAAACATATGAAAACTTCATACGAATTATTTATTGGACGTAAGCCTAATATTTCACATTTAAACATTTGGGGTTGTATTGCATATGTTTTAGATGCAACTTTGAAAAGAAATAAACTTGAGAGCAAAGCTGTGAAATCTATATTTATTGGTTATTCTTCAATAAGCAAAGCATATAGATTTATGAAAATTAATGACAATCGTGTGTTTGAAGCTACGCATGCTATTTTTTATGAACATTTAAACATAAAAAGTGTAGACAAGGTAGATATAAACCATGAATTGTCAAAAGAACTTGAAGTAGAAAATGCATCAAGTTCACATGATAATGGTGATACCATCACAAAAGATGAAAATTTAGACAATAATGAAAATGATGAAATAGTTGAGTTAAAGAGAAGTAAAAGACAAAGAATTGAAAAGAATCTTGGTCCTGGCATGTTTACATATATGTTGGAAGAGGATCCTAAAACTTTTCAAGAAGCTATGTCTATGCCTGATTCAGTCTTGTGGAAAAGAGCCATGGATGATGAAATCAAATCTATACTTGATAATGAAACATGGACTCTAGTCAATCCTCCTCCTAATACTAAACCTATTGGTTGCAAGTGGGTTTTGAAAAAGAAACTCAAAACTGATGGTACTAATGATAAGTACAAAGAAAGATTAGTAGCCAAAGGTTATAGTCAAAAAGAAAAAATTAACTATTTCGAAACATTTTCACTGGTCACTAAATTTACATCAATTAGAACTATGTTTGCTATAGCATCCGTCTATGGACTAGAGGTTCATCAAATGGATGTTAAAACAACATTCTTAAATGGAGATTTAGATGAAGAGATTTACATACAACAACCCGAGGGTTATATCTCTAAAGGTGAAGAACATAAAGTATGTAAACTAAAGAAATCTCTATATGGAATTAAACAAGCACCAATTCAATGGTACAAGAAGTTTAAGCAAGAAATTCAAAAGTTTGGTTTTAAGAGTAGTAAAATAGAAAGTTGTGTTTTTACTAAAGTTGCTCTTAACTATAAAGTTGTTATAACTTTATATGTTGATGACTTGATAATATTTGGTTATGATATTAATTGTATAAATGAAACAAAGAACTATTTAAAGCAAGTGTTTGACATAAAGGACTTAGGTCCAGTAGATGTCATTTTAGGGGTTAAAGTGATCAAAAAGGACAAAACTTACATATTAACTCAATCTCATTACATTGAGGAAATATTAAAGAAGTTTAATTATTTTGATTGCAAAATAAGTAAAAGTCCTATTAACCCTCATATGAAGTTAGTTCCAAATAAAGGCGAGACCGTAAATCAAGGAGAATATGCCAAAATAATTGGTAGCATAATGTATGTGGTTAATCATACAAGACCTGATCTTGCAAGTGCAATTCACATACTTAGTAGATTTACTAGTAATCCAAGTGAAGAACATTAGACGGAACTAAAAAGAGTACTAAGGTACTTAAAATTCACAATAAAATATGGCTTACATTACAAGTGTAATTCACCGATACTTGAAGGTTATAGCGATGCAAATTGGGCATCAGATGTAACCAACTCCAAATTAACGAGTGGTTGGTTATTTACCATTGGAAGAGCCATAGTTGCTTGGTCTTCAAAAAGACAAACATGTGTTGCTTTGTCTTCTATGGAATCTGAGTACATAGCCATGTCAATGACTAGTAAATATTTAATATCGTTTAGAAGATTTCTAAGAATCATACAATTTATTGATTCTAAGAAAGGAGCCACAACTTTGTATTGTGATAATCAAGCTGTCATATTCAATACAAATAATGAGACAATATCAAATCATAGCAAACACATTGCTATGAGATATAATCATATTAGAGATATGGTTAAAAAGGAAAAGATAGCACTTGGGTATCTTCCTACAAATCAGATGTTAGCTGATCCACTAACAAAATCTTTATCAGGGGATAAATTACAAAGGTCACGAGAGATATGAGACTGTTACTGGTCGAAACAATGTCTTAATTGAAACCAACTTTATCTTAAGGTACAAGTCAAAGATTTGTCACCTTATGTTTAAAGTTAAAAGGAAATTCAATATTAGACATTGGTGAAATGGAAACTTGGATACATTTCGAGTGTAGACCTGGCAATCGAGTCGGGTTGGGTTGGGTCGGGGCGGGTTAAAGCGGGTAACAGGTTGAAGCGGGTAACGGGTTGAGCCGAGTAATATCTGTTACAACCCATTTAAGATACGGGTCGAATGATGCGGGTCGACTCGGATAACCAGATAAGCTCAACTCTTTTTTTTTCTTTTGAATCACTCGGCTAGAAAAAATAATTTTCAAAAATAAATTTAAAATGTTTAATTTTTTTTTGACCCGGGGGTGGGGAGGGGTGGGGTGGGGTGGGGTGGGGGTAGGGGTGGGGCTAAGGTGGTTAAAAATAAATTTAAAATGTTTAATTTGTTTTTGACCGGGGGGAGGAGGGGTGGGGTGGGGGTAGGGGGTGGGGTGGGGGGTAGGGGTGGGCTGGGTGGTTAAAAATAAATTTAAAATGTTTAATTTTTTTTTTTGATCCGAGGGGTAGGGGTGGTCGGATGGTTAAAAATAAATTTAAAATGTTTAATTTTTTTTTTACTCGGGGTTGGTGTGGGGCCTGGGGTGGTTAAAATTAAATTTAAAATGTTTAATTTTTTTTGACCCGGGGGGGGGGGGGGGTGGGGCGGGGTGGTGGGGGTAGGGCTGGGGCTGGGTGGTTAAAAAATAAAATTAAAATGTTTAATTTTCTTTTGACCCGGGGGGGGGGGGCGAGGGGGGCAGGGTAGGGGTGGGGGGTTGTTAATTTTTTTTTTAAATGGGTGGGTGGGTGGGTGGTTGGCAGGGGGTGGGGGGTTTGTTAAAAAAAAATTAAATTATTAAATTTTTGGTTCATCTCCTTATCGATATAAATATAACGGGTTGAGACAGGTTGACGAGTTGACCCACTTTAACCCGCTAAATTTAACGGGTTAAAACGGGTAACTCGTTTCAACCCGAAATTGTTAATGAGTTGGGTTGGGTCGGGTAATTAGCGAGTTGGGTTGAGTGGGTTCTTGGGTAATGGGTAAAAATTGACAGGCCTATTCGAGTGCATAACTTAAAAATAGTGGGAGAGTCACTATTTGAAAGTTTCATATCTGACCTATGCACTTTCATTACCACAACAAGACTAGGAGGGATTCAAAAATCCTTAATAGACTTATAGCTTTCGTAGAATGCGTTGTGGACATTCTCGATAAGTCTACCTGTACAAGTAAAGAAGTGAGAGGCCTCTTCTTATGGATTACACCGGTAAAACTCCTAGAGTACTTGTGAAAACCAGGATTAAGCACAAGGCCCAACTACAAGGTGCTTTCAAGATCAAAAGGAACATGAAATCATACATGACGAGGATACGTCTCCCTAAAGGTTTCACACTCAACCAAAAAGTTTAAGGCTCGTCTACTTAATGGGTATTCATTATGTAAAGAAGCTGTAATTGTTTTGTGTTATTATATGTAAATAAGTGGGGGGTTGTTATATGTAGTAGTATTCACATATAATAATTGGTATTCTCTCATATTGAGTTTGTATAGCCACTTTTCATTCATGGGATAAAAGGCTTGTTTTCATTTCTTGTCTTCTTGTGTCTTTTTTATCCCATGCACATGGAATTACTAATAAAACTTGTAGAGCTAAACTTGTTATATAATAGCTAAGTTTGAAGAGTGCCTATGAGCTTGCTTGAGTATTATATATATATATATATATATATATATATATATATATAAGAAAGAAAGAAAGAAAGAAAGAAAGAAAGAAAGAAAAAAAGAAATTAATTTAAATATTAATTGTCTTAATTTAGTGCGACTGGATTAGGAGAAAGGGAGTGAATCAGTTTAAATCTTTTCGGGGACGGGGTGTGACTCTTCGAATAGGCATCTGCTGAAGAAGAGTTGCACGGTCGTGCAAAAACAAAGAGCACGTCTGTGCAAGCATGGAGCGGCCGTGCAAAAACAAAGAGCACGCCCGTGAAAGCATGGAGTGACCGTGCAAATTTGTTGACCCGAACGTGCACTGCTGAGGCAGCAGTTCAGATAAGTTGTGTCTGTTCAAGAACACAACACAAACTCTATAAATAGAGTTGTCTCTTACGAAAAAATATATAGAAAATACTGAACACAAATTACTTCCTGAGTCTTTTTTCTTATTAACCCTATCACTAGGGTCAAACAATTAAAAGCTTCTATTATTGTTCCATAGTTATTCAAAGGAGTGTAACTTTGAATAAGAGTGTGTAAGTTTTGTATCCTGGAGGTGAAATTCGTTGAGACCATTACATCATAGTTGGACGAATTAAATATCATAAAGATAACATCTTTTGGTGTGCATAACATACTGATTCCTTACCCACAACCGAGTCATATACAACACAACCAATCTTTTTTGTTTCATAATCGGGCGGGGAACCGAATTCATGATCATCGTTTATTATCAGGAAATGAACGTCACTACACTCTTTCCTCAAATAATTTACAAGTTCTTTGAAACCAGTGAAATAATAATAATAAAAATGAGTAGGTCTGCGGTTTCTCCATAACTATGGAGAAACGTGTTTTTAATAGCCAGAAGCTTTGCGTTTGATAACCAAAAAAAAATTTCTGGATATCAGTCTCAATGGGTTCTGGATATCCAGAAGCCTTTGGGACGGATATCCAGAAAAAATAGATTTGAAGCCAAATCCAAGGCCAAGACCAGAAATTGCTTATTGAAGGTTTCTGGATATCCAGAAACCTTCAAATGTATATCCAGAAACCATCAAATGAATATCCAGAAACATTTTGAAAGTTTCTGGATATTCATTTTGAAGGTTTCTGGATATCACTTTCATAAGCTTCTGGATATCCAGAAGCCTTGGCCTGCATTGTCGCGCGACAAGTCGGGCCCCGTTTCTCCATCCATAAGTTATGGAGAAACGCGTTTCTCTCCAAATTTTAGCAATAAAAATAGAGTTTTCAATTCAACATGTAAATAATAAATAAGGGTCAAAAGTTTCAAATTCGTTCGTAGAAAATGGATCGATATATCAAACCTCACAAATAAGGGTTCAAAGATGACAAATATTAATGAGTAAGAACTATGATGAAACCGTTAGATATACTCCCTCCGTCCACTTAGTTAGTTAGTTCACAGTTACTGTTCACGCGTGGATTAAGGAAAAAAATAATGATATAAATGTTGTGAGTGTAAATGTAAAATAGGAGAGATAATGAGTGGAGGGAATAGTAAATTATAATGGTGTTATGAGTATTAAAATAATGTAGGAGAGAGAATGAGTGGGGTAGGGTTAATATTTTAATAATAAAAACTTTCCATTTTAGGTAAAAAAATAAAGTGTGAAATATGTATTTGGATGCCCAAAATAGAAAGTGTGAAGTAAGTAAGTGGACGGAGGGAGTATTTGTTAAATAAGGGTATTATGTTATCAATTTTTAGCAAATAGGGATAAAAGTTTGAAGTTACTAATTTTAGCTAATAAGGGTCTGATTTAACAGTGATATCTAGTGATTAGGTAAAAAAAAATCTTTGATTTCTAATATTTATCTTTTCAACTAATAAAAAAATTGAATTTTAATGGAACCGTATCCCCTTCAGGGAGGAACCGCATTCCCTTCTTCATCGGGCTCCTCAAATTGGTTTGACTTTCTAAAATTTAACTTTTATTAATGGTATTATCTCAGTCCCCATATATATATATGTTGGGGACGGATTTTTCACTATATGTATATGGTTGGCATCTTAAGCAGGTCAACATGTCAAGACGCCTCAGTATCCTGATCTCCACAACTTGACCTCTACAACTTGACCTCCACAACTTGGTCCACAACTTGGACCGACATCTTGGCTCAACGTCTTCATCAACATCCTGAAGCTGGAACAACTTGGGAGCAGTTTTACGGTTCCTATTTTCTAGGAGATACTTGTGCACTCATAGAAGACCAATTCAACCATGATTTTTCCACCATCAGCAGTTATGCCCAGAATTTTCTCCTCAAGTAACTCCATTATGCCTAGTTTTTAGGGATTTTTGGTTATTATCCTTTTATTTTACCTTTATTATAAATAGGGGTATGGAAATTAGGGAAAGACACATGTATTTTCACACACTCACACTTTTGTAATTCTCTCCATACTTCCGAGCTTGTAACTCACTGATCATAGTAAAACTTTGGTCAAGGTAGGTTCCAAAACCTCCCGAGGTTTTATGCCGGCGAACGAGTTGTTCAAGGGCTTTCCTCGTCAAAATCCTTTGTCATTTTCATTTTGATTACACACAAATCTATATTCCAATTCACCCAATTCTTTCCTTGAAATATTTGGTTATTTACAATCACTTATCGAAATTTGACCAAAACAATATATATATATATATATATAGCTACTAAATGAACATTTATTTTAAGATAAATACGGTGACACATAAGCTAAATCCACGCAACTAGCTATTTCACTTATTTTGAGGAATGATTATAACAAACTAATATAATTCATCACACTATTAGAATTTCTAGCCAAATATGAGAGTTCAAAATGACGAGCGATCTCTATCAACAACGTTGTTTGGAGTCCCATTTAACCGCACATGACCCCATCCAATCAACCAGAAATATCTTCATAAAAATATTTCTTGAAATTGTCCATGTGAGACACTCGTAGCCTAATAGCAACACAAACTGATCCATCTTCACCATAACCCGGCAAAATAAAACACTTACCATCTGAATTTAAAACCCCCGGACCAAAATATATTTCCTTTCCCCACCCGAAATCGGTACCACAAAGTGGTATGCCCAACCAACTAGTGAGCACCATATTAGGGTTCCCAAGAAATGGCCCTTGTGTGGCCCCCACCTTGTGTTGTGTTCGAAATTTGGTCAAGTCAGCTGGTTGACTCTTAACTAGGTCGAGAGAAAACTTCACGTAATTTTCGTCCACGATTTCTATTACTTCTCTTATCTTGCTTGAAGCGTAGGCTAATCGATTACTTATCACCTCACCCGACGTGCTTGTAGCCGGTACTAGCACATGCGCATTTCCGAAGTAGAATTTCGGAAATGGCATGCGATTACGGAAATCTATATCCACGAATACGCTTGTACGCTGCTCGGGGTCATGCTCACGTGCTTTCGATGCGCACTTCCATATATGTGCTCCTAATGCCTCGAACCGGCTGTAGGCTCGAACGTTTGCAGCTCGGCTCTCATTAGCCTTCTCCTTTAGCCTTTCGACTTGGCTCTTACTGAGGTTTAGCATGGCCATGGTCGTTTCTTTGACTCGCTCGGCTTGATTATTGGCTTCACCGATCAAGAGTGGTAGCGGGCCGAACATATCTTCTCGGATCCTTGTTGGAGCCGGTGGACAAGCCGTGGAGCCTAGCAAGATTGACCGGTCAAGAAAAGGTGGATTTTCTATCGAACCATGTCTCGCAATATTAGCCCACTCGGCTATAAAGTGAGCCGCTGCCACACCATTCACCATGATGTGTGAGAACCCCAACCCCAGGCAGATACCCCCGCACTTTAACTGAGTCAGTTGGACCAATAATAGAGGTAGTTCTCTCAGGTCAGCACTGTAGTCGACAGAAGGACTAAGCGCACGCAGTTCCTGCGTGGGGGCAAAGTCCTTGAAATCTTCAATCAAGGCATCAGACTCGGCCTCATAAAACATGACGCCGGCCGCGTTGCAGTCAAGGGCGACGCGGCCGCCCTCGACCATGTGCAACCGGCCGGCGATAGGGTAGAAATGGACTAACAATTGGCTAAGGGAATCTTGAAGGGTTTGAGAGGCCGACGCGAAAGAATAAGGGGGTTCGAGGGCCCGATAGAAGTAGACTGTGGGTATATGTGTTAACGGCTTTACTTGATCACAATCGGAGATGACTGAACAATCAGTCGGAGTTGGCTTTGCCGGCGTCACCATTATTGAACGCTTTACAGTGGTTGTCACCATTTATACTGAATAGAAACTTTGGCTATTCTTAAGGTTATTTTCTTGATAGTATTGTGCTTTTGGGACAAGAATTATTGGGTTGGGAAATGAATTATATACTGTGGGACTGAAACCATTATGTAAGGAAGGACTCATAAATGACAACACTAACCAACCCTAGCTGGATGTCATTATCTAGAATTGGCACCGCTAAGGCGAAGCTGCTGCTACAACGTTTTTTCCATTGTTTCGTTTGAAAATCTAATAATTGAGTATCAAGAAATCCACACTAAACTCTTAAATATATCCATCCAATAATAAGGTTAAAATAGTCAAACAATTATGTTTTTCATATAAAAATATAACAAAAACTATGTAATATTTTATAATTGATGAATTTGAAGTCTAAACCCCTCTTAATAATGGACATATGAATGACAACGATGAAGATTTAATGTACCTAAAGTCTAAACCCTCCTATTTTTTATTCTTTTTTAATTGTAATTTTTTTCTTTCTTAAATATAATTTTTTACCAATTTTTTTTTATAGTTCGTTATATATTTTCACAATTAAAAGTTTAAAAATAAATAACAGATATATTTATCCTACTACAAGTACCGGAGATGGCCATTTTGGACCGTTTGGCCCGTGGATCAAGGAGGTCCACACGGACCTGTATTTGTAAATGTTTAAAATGTCCTCAAATATAACCGTTAATAAATTTGTTTGAGGGGTATTTTCATCAAATTTACACATAACAACTCATTATCAGATTTTAATTTTTTTGGACATAATTACCCCTCCCAACAAACATATTTAGGGGTAAATTTGGTCCAAAAAATTTATAATTAGTATAAATAGAAGAGGAAGTCTTACCATTTGTAAAAAAAAAATCAGTAATAAAAAAAATCAGAAATATTATTTTCTAGTTAATAAAAAATTAATGAAAAAAAGAAAAATAAATAAAGGATAGGCCGTCCCTCTTTTCTTTTATATACTTTAAATTGTTTAGTTTTTTTTCTATCTTTTTTTATATACCTTTTTGTAAAAATATCTGTAAAAAAAATCTTTAATATTATTTTCTAGTCAATAAAAAATAAAAATAAATAAAGGATAGTCCGTCCCTCTTTTCTTTTATATAATTTAAATTGTATAGTTTTTTCTATCTTTTTTTATATACCTCTTTGTAAAACATAACAGTAATAAAAAAATCTAAAATATTATTTCCCAGTCAATAAAATATTAATAAAAAATAAAAATAAATGAAGGATAGTCCGTCCATCTTTTTTTTATATACTTTAAATTGTTTAGTTTTTTTTTCTATATTTTTTTATATACCTTTTTGTAAAAAATATCAGTAATAAAAAAAGTCTAAAATATTATTTCCTAGTCAATAAAAAATTAATAAAAAATAAATAAATAAAGGATAGTTCTTCCCTCTTTTCTTTTATATACTTTAAATTGTTTAGTTTTATTCTATATTTTTTTATATACCTTTTTGAAAAAAAATATCTGTAATAAAAAAAGTCTAAAATTTTATTTTCTAGTCACTAAAAAATTAATAAAAAATAAAAATAAATAAAGGTTAGTCCGTCCCTCTTTTCTTTTATATATTTTAAATTGTTTAGTTTTTTTCTATCTTTTTTATATACCTTTTTGTAAAAAATATGAGTAAATAAAAAAATCTAAAATATTATTTCCGAGTCAATAAAAAATTAATAAAAAATAAAAATTAATAAAGGATAGTCCGTCCCTCTTTTCCTTTTATATAATTTAAATTGTTTAGTTTTTTTTTTTCTATCTTTTTCTATATATCTTTTTGTAAAAAATATCAGTAATAAAAAAAGTCGAAAATATTAATTCCTATTAAATAATAAATTAATAAAAATTAAAAATAAATAAAGGATAGTCCGTCCCTCTTTTATTTTATATACTTTAAATTGTTTAGCTTTTTCTATATTTTTTTATTTACCCTTTTGTAAAAAATATCAATAATAAAAAAAATCTAAAATATTATTTTCTAATCAATAAATAAATTAATAAAAAATAAAAATAAATAAAGGATTGTCCGTCCCTCTTTTCTTTTATATACTTTAAATTGTTTAGTTTTTTTCTATATTTTTTATATACCTTTTTGTAAAAAATATCAGTAATAAAGAAAATCTAAAATAATATTTCCTAGTCAATAAAAAATCAATAAAAAACTAAAATAAATAAAGGATAGTACGTCCCTCTTTTCTTTTATATACGTTAAATTGTTTAGTTTTTTTTCTATACCTATTTGTAAAAAATATCAGTAATAAAAAAAGTCTAAAATATTATTTCCTAGTCAATAAAAAATTTAAAAAATAAAATAAAAATAAAGGGTAGTCCGTCCCTCTTTTTTATATACTTTCATTTTTTTTTAGTTTTTTTCTATCTTTTTTTATTTATAAAACAACTAATTTTCTTATGTCCAAGTGATTTTATATTTTAAAAAATAGATTATTAGATACTAAATTACTTTTTATTTTTTCCATATTTTTTCTGATTAAAAAAAATAATAATAAAAAATAGGAAAATCGATTTGGCCTGTGGATCTTCAGATCAGGGCCAAACGGGCAGGCTTGGACATCTGAAATGGGTTGGGCCGGGTTTAGGCCCGTTTCATCACACGGGCTCATGGGCTTCAACCCGTACATGCCGCGGGTTGGTCCATACGGACCGGGCCGAGACGGGTCAGCCCGTTTGGCCATCACCAACTAGTACTAAAAATAACCTTTTTCTAAGTAACTCTTAAATGAAAAATGATCATTCATCTATAATTATTATATAGGAGAGTCCTATTCTATTCTCATAGCGTGTCACATGAATTTATGACATGGTTCCACGTGGCATTCAACATGTTCTTGTCCAATAAGCTTTTATCTATGTGCTGACTTTTTACATCCTAATTCAAATTTTAAATATTCTTAAATATAACAGCAAAATCTCACATGTTAAAATAAATACAATTAGATTAGGTTAATTTTTTCATAAATTTGAAAATATTTAAAATTCGAATTAGATATATATAAATATATGGAGATAATACGGTTTCATATTCTCTCTCCCCCACTTCTCTAAGTTTTCTTTATATAGTAATACATTTCATATCTCTTCCCCTTTCTCTGATTTGTCCCTACCCAAATTGAGATTATATATCCCTACTATTTATTTATTCAAAACAACCTACGTGCTCCCACTATTACATTTGTTAACCACATATATGAATTAATGTTTCTTTTACTATCTATTTACATGTTGCTGGAATCCTCAAATTTTCAAAATTTTGATTGAATTTTCTTTTTGAAAACAAGAATTTATTTATTGCATTTAAAATTTATTTATATATTTTATCTAATTTAATTATCTTTGATGTTGCATGTGTCGAAGACATCGACGACAATTAATGAGAATGCATATATTCCGAGAAACAAAATGGATTTTCAGATATCAGAGCTTTACGAGTCGTTCTTTTCATACTCCGTATTAAATGTTTTTTGGTCAATGACCATATTAATTATTTTCTTTTTCAAATTAATTTTCTAAATGATTTTTTTTAGAAGGATAGTGTGGTAATAAGACTTTTGTTTGAATGTCAAATAAGTACATATTCACCAAAATATAAATTAACAGGTCACAATAGCTAGATCAAATTATATTGGTTTGATTTATATCCTGGATACAATGCCTTTCAATTAAGGAGCTCTAACATTATTTCATTGCTCATCAATAGAAAGTTCAAATTTATTATATGTTCCGTTTCATATGTCACATTGCAATTGACAATTCAAATGTATTACTCTCTCCGTTTTATTATATCTCACACTGATATGGAAAGTTCAAAATTAAGTATATATTAATCTCTCTATTCCAAAATTAATGTCTAAATTTTGTTAAAATTCACTTTTTGATTGATAAGAATAAATTTAAACAAAATTTGGGCATTTATTTTGGGACGGAGCATCATATAAGTCACTGCTATTAATATCCCCTGAACTTTGCTCCATTTACTAACTCTTTGATTTTATTTTACAGTATTTTGGCCTTGCAACTCCGAAATAAAACATTACACCATTTGTCAAGGGTTGAGCCATTTTCTAAACTAATAAAGTTATTTTATGTAACTCATTGGTATTTCCTTCACTTTGTTGAACTACCGAGAAATGAGGTTGTGATTTATGTATTAGACGATTTAATTGTGTGAGGCATGCTAAAAGCTTAGTTCTACTATTGAAGAACAAAAAAAAATTTCAAGTTTTCTCTTGGAAGAGCGAATTAAATATTTTATTTTTGACATTCCCGTTTGGACCAAGGGAGTATCAGGTTTTCATTTTTAAACCTTCTCAAATTAAATATTGCATTTCTAATATTTGAAAAAATTATAGGAAAATATGATTATGTTACTAGCAATATACTTACAAGTAAAATATAATTGTTTTTAAACATTAACAAGTCGCATGTTTCATTTATTTTGCTCAAAGTCTTTCAATAGAGTAGTATATTTTTTAATTAATTATTTTTATTAGGTCCCATTCATAAGTTTCATTAAAAATGCAGTACAATATTATAATGATATAAATAAATAAGATGTTAATATAAAAATGTTTAACAAATAAAACACAATATCGATTTTGAAACTTGAGAAATAATTCTAGTAAAGTAATGTGAAAATTACTTCCAGCATATAATCCAATCCCAAATTGTAGGGAACAAAAAATATGTAGTCTATATTATATATTAAAGCAGAAGAAAATGCAATGCACACACCCAGTCATGTGGCTTTATATGACATGGAATTCCACGTGGCGGTTTCTCATTCCTTTTTCTTAATTATTTATACAACTTGAATTTCAGTCGGATTTCACTCTTATGTTGAATATTCTGATTTCGAATTTCAATATCAAGTAGGAGAAATTAGATAAGTAGGCAAGAAAGAAGAAGAAATTATCATTTTATTTAAAACATTTAATTCTATTTTTTCGATTGAGCAGGATGTATTGATTTAATACTCTTAACAGTATTTGCTATTTTTTACCCGGTTGATATTATTGTGGGTAGATTGAGGGGGATGGTTGACCAAAATTTTATTTGGTAGATTGTGATTTCATTTGATATTTTTTTTATTTTGTGATTATTCTGGAAAAAATGTGAACATTATTAATTTTCACATATGTACATGTTTAATATTTTGTTTAAGCTAATCCACTAATTTCTTTGTGAATATAGCACAGTTGTGACATCGATTGTGATTACCTGGACATAAAGGATGTGACTTTGCAATTAATTAAAATAATTTTACTGGAGTTCATATTATAAAAGTTTTGAATTGAAAAAATCTTTTGAATTTTCTTGCTACAGTTGTGTAAAAATATATAACTTTATAAAACTATAATAGGAGTATACCCAAAAATCCTAGAAGAGTGCAAGAGGTACCTGAAATTGAGAAGCTTTCGATTAAATTTCAGCTTTAATGACGGTGTAGGAGGCGTTATATGGAAATGAAGATGGCACTGAATGAAGGGAGAATGAGAGGAATCCGGAAGAGTGTTGGTGATTGCGGAATGATGAAAGGTGATTGGAATGAAGTATAAACTGAGATTTCTATTAATTTGGAAGCGTGAATGAAATCGATAAAGGGGAGTGGATATGAGAAATGTGACAAGAAATTATTGATAAGCTTCGTCGAATTGTAGAATGGTTAGGGGTCGGTGGTTGAAAGGGGTTGCTGGTAGGGTGTGAGAAAGAGGGGATGAGAGGATGGGGCAAACTTTGAAGAATCTTAGTACTCAAACCAAATTATTTTTTTAAAAAAATAATTTTTCCATAAATGAAAGATTACATTTAAAATATTTACTGAAACAATAGAAAAAATAAAAAAATAAATTATATGGATATTTATATATTTTTGTGATTATGAAGACCAATCGTGAGAATTCAAAGGCTCGACAATGCAAGTATTATGAATTTACGTACAAGGAACCTTGTTTTACCCTTTTAGAATTACGTTCGAACCCCTGCAGACATTTACCGCTTCACCTTCACCTTTGAAATTGTATCCCATCTTGTCTAGATGACTAAGCGATATCACATTCTTCGTTACTTCAGGAACATGTCTCACCTTGTTCACGTACAAAACTTACCACCCGAAGTTCGCACCCTAATAGAACCCATGCCAACTACCTTGCAGACAAAACCATTAGCAATATAAATTCACCCCCTTCCGTCTCCTCGTATGCTGTAAATCATTCTCTACGTGAAAACATGTGATAAGAAGCCCCAAAATCAAGAATTCATGTATATTTCATACCTTTGTCTTATTCGGTTACTAGAGTATAGTCCTACTCACCGTCATCTGCCATTGCTGCATTTGACCCAAATTGCTCGCTATTATTCAGCTTGGGACATTCCCGTTTCCAGTGTACCTTTTCCTTGCAGTAACTTCAGACATCTACAGGTCTTTGACCCCTTTTATAAGAACCCTTGTTTCTCCTACCTTGGCCCTATTGCTTTCTTCAACCAATTCTGCTGACTGAGATTCTATATATACTCCCTCCGTCCCGCTAATATTAGCACACTTTCCTTTTTGGGCGTCCCGCTAATATCCGCACACTCCTAAAAAGGAAACTTTATATTAATAAAATATTCACCCAACCCCACTCATTCTCTCTCCTACATTATTTTAATACTCACAACACTATTATAATTTATTACACCCTCCACTCATTCTCTCTCCACTCATCCTTTTACACTCACAATATTTTATTAAAATATCATATTCCTTAATTCCCGCGCAAACAGTGTTTGTGCTAATACTAATGGGACGGAGTACCGCTCGCCTTGCGGCACAGATCTATGGTATTGAGATTATTCTTAACCCTTACAAAATAATCGTTTCCTTACCATTAATGCAAAAATCCACAAATCTCTCATATGACAGTGGTAAAGAGACTAACATAAGAGCAACATCCTCATCTTCAACCTTAACATCAATATTACGCAATTCAAGGAATAAAAATGTAAACCGATCTATGTGATCCCTAATGGACGTATCTTTCATTATTCGGAGAAAATACAACTTCTGCTTCAGATACAACTTGTTGGTCAATGATCGTGTCAGATACATATCTTCCAACACAAGCCACATAGCACCTCCGGAATCAGTATCTGTAATATACGCATTAACGTCATCATCCGAAAACCTGATGATTTTAAAGTGGACCCTCTCATCTAACGCGATCAGATCTGATGCTTCCTTCCCTAAACTCTCTGTTGTTGCAGCCGCGACAACACCTGTAGAAACTGCTACTGCTTTGCCCTTTGAGTCCTGATGATCCCTGATTGTAGCAGCCACCGGAGCCCACAAACCCTTGTCTCTCAACAAGATAATCATCTTGATTTGCCAAAGAGAAAACTATTCTTCCCATTGAATTTTTCAATTGGTGATTCGATTTCTGATCCCATCTTCTTATGCAACGAAAAACCCTGGATCTTTATCAACTTGACGGACTGTAATACCAGTTTGTTATAACAGATGTCACGTAGATATCATTTATGCTCAAATTTAATCCTAAATAATTGATTATCTTTGGGATCGTCACAATATAGTTCTACTAATCCAAAGGCTATGGTATCAAACATTACTGGGCTGGATAAATTTAAAAGTATTATATGTGACTGTAACTTATTATTTGCTTCAATTTCTTCTTTTTAATTATGCTTGTAAATGCTAGGTAAATTTTGAGACAAATTATATTTGTAACGAGTAAAATGAGGATGGACACGCTTTAAAATCGAAACAGCCTAAACCTAATATATGTAAATATAATTTATTATATATCATAACATACAGAGTATGTGTCTTTATTAAAAATTTGAGCTTTATATCTTTCATCCAAAATAAATACTATTCGTTTAAAAAAAATCTTAATTAAGAGTGAGTATATAATATGACGTGTGCTCAAAGGTTCATCTACTCAATTTTTTCTTCAAACAGACTCTACTTTGTTTTCTTTTTTATTTACCAAGTTGTTCTTTTTTCTTACAATTGTTTTTCTTGGTGTTTTAATATTTTTATTCATTTATCTATTTAAATATAAATGTAATTTTTTTACTTATGGTAACATAACAAATTTTGGAATATTTTTTAAAGAAAAAATTATAAATTATAAATTAAAATTTAATAATACTACAACTCTCTTACCTAAATTTATTGAGCTTTGCTTAATTGACCAATGGAATTTATTTTGAGACTTGGAACAAACCAAAATTATAATGTGCTACTCCTCCGCTTCACATTTCTTTTTGGTGTGTCTCAGTTTAAAATTTTTAGTTGCTTTATTAACTAAAATGGATAATAAGACTCACTTGTCATTTTCACAAAAAAAACTCTCTATCCACTTTCTCTCTCATAATTTACTTTTCATACTTTACCCTGTACCTAGTTAATTAAGAATATTAAATCAAGACATATGAAATATTTATTTTAAGACGAGAATATATAATTTATCAAATTAGAAGATAGATAGATTCATGATATACCGATTTTACTATAAAATGCTTTTTATATTTGTAATATATTTTTTAAAATCATGTTATCATTTTTTTCTTAAATTTATGTGGCAAAAGAAAAATAATGAATAAAAAAACCAATAATATTCTTCAGATAGTGATCGAAGCATAAGGATGGCAGGTGAAGATAAACATCTTGGGCCCAACTCTGTGGGCCGGCCTGCTCGCCCGTGGCCCGTCAGCCCGTGGCCTGCCTTGTCGGCCTCATGGGTTCTCCCTCCGTATTTATTGTTTCGACAGTAATCTTCATTGCGTTATTTAATGTTTCAACAACTTGGATATTTTTTCGTATTAAATAAATATTTAAATTTATTTCTGGTGACAATTCATTTTCAACAAATACTTCCTCTATCACGGAAGTGATATTCAAAAGCCAAAATCTTGTAAAAAACTAGTTTTTTCGTAACATAAGAAAAAAACTAGTTTTAAAGCACTAAGTCTAATTAATAAGAGTGATGAACGGTTCTGAAAACTAGTTTTTTTATAACATTTTCAAAAAAATTAGTTTTTCACAAGAGTTACTCTATTAAAAAAATTGGGCACAAAAATTAAGAAAAAATAGGAGAGAGATTTAGTGAGAGAAGGTGTTTGTGAGTATTAAATACTCCCTCCATCCCGCCCGAAAGGGCATTTTTGGTCAACAACAGTTAACTTTGACCCAAATATTAATGCAAATCTAATCATTATATTGAAATTCTAAAAATTGTTATTGATAAATCATTAAATAGTTTATGAATAACAATTTTTAGAATTTTAATAAGATGATTAGATTTGCATTAATGGTTGGGTCAAAGTTAATTGTTGTTGACCAAAAGTGCCCTTTCGGGCGGGACGGAGGGAGTATAAAATAAAAGCGAGAATGAATGTGAGTAATAATAAATTGATTGTTATTATGAGTATAAAAGTAAAGTAGGAGATAGAATGATCGGGAGGAAATTTGGACAATCTCCAATCAAATGAGATAGACGAAAAAAAAATAAGTATTTATTCAAATAAAACGGAGGAAATACATTAATTAATTAATTAGGGACGAGGAATTTTGTTGCATTCCAGCAAATTTGTGATCAGTCACCCTTTTACGCAATGGGCCATTAAAAATTATTTGTGACCCACAAAGTGATCAGGGAAGCATTTATATTTGAAAATATCATAAAAATGTGTTTTTTTTATATTTTAATTGCATATATATATATATATATATATATATATATATATATATATATATATGTTTTGGTCAAATTTCGACAAGTGTTTTTTATGATAAGAAAAATGACTAAAGTGATATGAATCAGGGTACAATGATTATCGGGTTGAATAGAAATGAACACAAGGTGTTTGTTGACTAGGGAAAGCCCTTGAACAACTTGTTCGCCGGCATAAAACCCCGGGAGGTTTTGGTACCTTCCTTGACCAAAAGTTTACTAAAGGTTGAGATGCTTACAGAGCTAAGAGCGTATGCAAGGGAGCTTAAGCTAGTGAAAAAACGTGTGTGCAAAGTACAGTGTTTATCCCCTTTTATACCTCAAATAACGGCTAATTTACAAGGAGAAAAAATAGGCCTAGAATCTCGGATAAGAGGTTGATCTTGATGAGATATCTTCGCCATTTTGTAGATGGAGGGGATAACGATCCGTTGCTGGGTATTTGCATGGAGAGACGTCTTTGAATTAGTCTTCAATTACTTTGACACGTTCCGTGAAAAATAGGGTTAACGTAACAATAGTTAAACCTGCAAATGATCATGATGTAATAGAACAACTCAAGTTGTTAGTACCAAGATGTTATACGCAAGTTGAAAACAAGTTGATTAAAAATGTAGGGCCTAACAATTGCCCCCAAACTTTTTGAATTTTCAGAATAAAGAATATAAAGAGACAAAAAATTTAAAAAGTTTGCCAAAAATGGTAAAAGGTACATGGCGGTTTTAAATGAAAAAGTTTTTGATGGGACGGTTTTGAAGATTTCCAAAGCAAAGGTCATGATTGTTTAGACTTCCAACCGCTGCCAACCTCTCTCTTAAATAAATAAGACCCCTCCCCAACTCTCCCTTTCACAGAATCAAAAAGGTAGCTTTCAAGGAAGTTTTCGAGAGGAATCACCAAGGAAGGAGACCGGAGAGAAAATCAAGTAGGAATTTTCCGGTGAGTTTCTCTTTTCCTTTTCAACTTTCTCTTTGATTTCTTGCTCAAGTTGTAAAAATGGGAAGAAAAAAGGTGAGTATAATCGAAAGCGATGAGGGTTTGCCTAAGGGTTTCTTAACTCAAAACATGTTGAAAGACCCGGACAAAGAAAAATGTTTGATTCCTCAAGCCAACTTAGAAATTATTAAGAAAAACCACGCTATGCCATATGAAACCGTCTTTTTCACCCACCCTGACTTAACCTCTGAATGCTATTCTCCTGATTGGGTGTGCTTTCCCGAATACCCCTTTGTTATTGGCCTAAAATTTCCCTTCCCAAAGTTAATTACTAGGTTTTTTGTTTCCTCAAAACTCAACTATGCCCAAATCATGCCTCAAGGCTGGAGGTGCTTGCAAACCCTAGTTAGGTTAAATGCGGAGACTGAGTTGGAAGTTGGTTTAGAAGAATTCGCTTATACAACTGAGATTAGGGGATTTGGCCCTGGGAGATTTGGTTTTAGGGTTAAGACTGGTGGAACCCTTTTTTTAAATGATAACTGTGATCCTGCTGATAGAGGTTGGAGGAATAAATTTTTCTTTGCAAGGAGAAATACCCTGGTTTCAGAGGAGGGTGCCATTTCCAAGTGGAGATCTCAAGGTAGTATAGATAATTTTTCTTACTCTATTAATGTTTCTTAACAACCTGCTAACTAACCACTTGAATTTCCTTTGGCGTAGTTGCTAAGATGAGCGCGCTTTTTGCTCATAAAGATGAAACAGAGGTGAATGTGAGAAAAATCTACGAGTTGGATCCATCAGTTAGGAGTTTCAAAGCCTTTCCTGTCCTATTCTCTGCAGCTCCAGAAGAAGAGCTTAATATCGCAGAATCTCCACCAGCTTCTATTGAGATGTCCACAGGTTAATCTAGCATCTTAGAGCTTTGCCTATCTTCAATTTTGTTCTAATTCCTTTAAGTTGTTCTAATTCTATACCATTTTTTGCAGCTACTCGTTCTAAAGGTACTTTGAGTGCTACAGACCTACTGGCTGAGGCTAAGGCAAAAAGAACTGCAAGGAAAGATAGCAAGCCTCCCACTCCCAAGTCTATGGCATCTAGTTCTGATGCGAATGTGTCTAAGAAGAAGGAGGAAGCAAAGAAAAGGAAGTTGGTGGAGGCTGAGGCCACGGATGCGAATGATGATTTTGATATGGTGAAAACAAGAGAGAAGTTTAAAGATGCGATAGTAGATTTTGTTGATAAGGTAAAACGAGGAGACCTTGAATCTTACCAAAGATTTGATAAGTGCTAACACTTCTTTTACACAGGTTTCGGAGATTATGAGTCCTATTATGGACCAAATCGATATCTTGAAGGTCAAAGCAGCCAAGTATAGCTATGAAGCCGAGAAATCCAAGGAACAAGCCAATATGAATGCTGGGGAAGTAGAGAGATTGAAGAAAGCAAATGCTGGTGAGGTGGGAAAGTTGGAGAAAATCATAGAGACTTTAAGAAAGGAGCTGGTGGTTATTGGTGCTTAGAAGATGAAGTAGAATGAAGCACATATAAAAGAACTCGAAGCTGCAAAAGAAGACTTCAAGTTTAATACCACCAAGGCTTTACTGGAAAACAGAATTCAAATGATAGAAGAATACAAGAATGGGTTGGCTCCAAGCTGGGATTTGGAGGATGAAAAAAGAACTTGGGAAGTTTTCACTGGTGAACCAGCGGATGGGGATGAGGTGAACTCATTGGCCCTTGAAACTCTTGGAAATTTGGTTGATGATGCTGATAAAGCTTTGAGTACCATAGTGGTAGCTCAAGTTAAAGAGAATGATCAGGGGAAGGAGTCAGCAGTACCACCGGCGGCAGCAGGCCACAAAGTTTAAAAACAATTTGAAACTTTCTAAGTATTTTGGATGGGAGAACAAAAATAATTTCTTTTTCTGTTTATTTGGCATACCTCTGTTGGTATGCAAAAAATGGGGGTTATGTCCATAAAACAAGGCATTTTGGTATGTAATGGCTCATAAGAGCCCAAACAACTTATTTGGGGGTACTAGGTTGGTCTAGTACTCCAAGCTTTCTTAGGTTTTTAAAGGATTGGTTGGCTTACCCAACTTGTCCTTTAGTTGCAAAATCTTTTGGGAACACTCTAAGGTTTTATAGAAGTATCTTAAGCTTCCAGAAATACTTGCTTGTTCATTGGATAACGTGTTGATGTTATAAGCAGAAGGTAACATGATAATGTTACAACCAGTAGTCACAACTTGAATAAGTGTGAAATCGTGCGCCCAGGCGAAGGTGTCAAAACCTTAATTCGTTAGAAAAGATGAAAATCTTTTAACCATATGTAAATTGTACCTTTGATCAGAGGTAACCATTTGAAGAGATAGAACAAGTATCAGCCGTCCTGGCGTGTCAACAAGTTCTATCCCTCTCCAACTAGAGTTTCAACATGTTTGAGCCTTACTGGCGTGTCAACATGTTGAAATTCTTCTTCCTAGGTCCAAACATGTTGGAGCCGTACTGGCGTGTTAACATGCTTAGACCTACTCCAATTTTAGGTCCCAATAAGTATCAGCCGTACTGGCGTGTCAACATGTTGAGCCTACTCCGTTTGTTCAAGTTGTATACCTTGTAAAACAAATTCATGTTATGGTACGCTAACGCCCCTTCGATGCTTAAGTTAGTAAGGATTTTCAATAAAACTTGATAACTTGAAACATGTGAATGAACTTGAGAACAAAAATAGATCATACCTGAGAAGTCTAGTTGTTAATGACTGGACTTACATAAAATAGAGCTTCAAATGGATGGCGTTCCAACTCCTAGGGATCCTGTCTCCACTTGGGGTTGATAACCAATATGCACCCTTGCCAGCTTCAGCATCGATGAGATATGGTCCTTCCCACTTGGGAGCTAGTTTTCCTGCATTCAGTTCTCTTGTATTTTGAAATACTTTTCTCAAAACTAAATCACCAACCTGGAATCTTCTTATTCTGACGTTCTTGTTGTATGATCTAGCAATCCGTTGTTGATAAGCTGCCATCCTTATCTTGGCTAAACCCCTGATCTCATCAATTGTATCTAAATCTTGGGTTAGCAAGAGATTGTTGGGCTTCGAGGGTCCATGCGCAGCGGAAGATTGCAAATAACTCGAAAACCCCGGAGCCCTAGGATCCGTTCTAGATGAATAATTAAGAATAATGATTTAGAATTACTAAACTCGTGAGTTTTTGTCGTTGATAAACACGTTCCAACTCCAGATTGAAGAACTAGCGAATCTTCGATGAACGATTCTTGAATCACGAACGAAAGATCTTGAATATCTAAGATCCTCTATGTGTATCCACGCGTTGAACGAACCCTAGAACAATTCTAGGTGGATTGCTAGATCCTTGATTGAAACTCTTTTCAATCGATGAAGAAATATGGATTTTGATTGTGTTTCGATTCTCAATTCACAATTGGAATCACTCTCTTTTTTGTTTCTCTAAACCCAAAACGTGAGTATGACTGCTAGGGCAACTAGGGGTTTGTATTTATACGTTATAAAACTTTTCCCCTCGCAAAAACCCTAATTTTAAGTCAATTACGTATCAGTCCAGCGTCGACGGGACGACTCGTCCCCCAGGGCACGAGTCGTCCCCTCATCACAATGTTCTGATACAGGAGTCCCCTTTAAGGGGAATAGTTGGTTCTGTCCTGGGGACGAGTCGTCCCCTCAGCACAAAATCTCCATATTTTCCATTTTTGACAATTCGTTCGATGCGTGTGACCCCATAGGACTATATTATGTTGGCAATGAGTTCGATCACATCGATCCTCATAAGACATGAGCGGACTCTAGCAAGCCATCATGCCTACCCAAATAATATAATATCAAGTTTGATTTCCTACATAGAACATATCACAATCCCATTGTCACACGATGTTATATTGAACATGAGTCATGGTCCACGTCAACTCATATTGTTCAATGCTCTCTCGTTACTAAGTAAATTGATTAATCAAATGATATTAATCACATTAATTCATTCGGGCATGGCCATGCACTACATCAATCTTACTTACGAGTGGCCTAGCAAACATCTCTCTTTACGAGGGACAAATTTCCATCTTGACTTATCATTCTTCCCAACAAGAATCATATCATGCCAATAATAGCCCTTATTGTTATCCGGTTAAAGACAACGTTAAACTATATCAAACATAATATTCATTGAGTGGAAGACAATGATAATCTCAGGTCAAAGGATATCAATGATATAACTATATGAGATTTATTTATGACATTTGACCATGACATAAATCTCATAATGGGTCAAGTCCAGTACCTTGTTCTCTAACAAGTACCCATGAATCTAATGTGCATCTCCATGCATATAATCATCACATGATTATCCATTAGACTTCATACTAGTGCTTCATAAGTACTAGGGACACGATTATTAAAGTAAACATGCAAACACATATAATAATCAAAGAAACAATCTCATATATAAATGAACAATGACATTACATATAAGTCTATCTCTATAGGCCTAGGGCACTAACACCTACAGTCTCCCACTTGCACTAGGCCCAATCATTCATGTATCTTATACCCATGGACCTAACATGATCATCATGTTTAGCTTGTGGCAAAGGCTTGGTGAGAGGGTCTGAAATGTTGTCATCCGTTGGTACCTTGCATATCTTAACGTCTTCCCTTTCACAGATTTCTCAAATGAGGTGGAAACGTCTTAGAATGTGTTTAGATCATTGATGTGACCTTGGTTCTTTTGCTTGCACAAATGACACCACAATTGTCACAACAAAGTTCCACCGGATTAGTGATACTTGGAACAATTCCAAAACACTAATGAACTTTTGATCCAAACTGCCTTTTCTAGCTACATCATATGTTGCTAAAATAAAGCCTTAGAGGTAGAATCGGCTACGATTTTCTGCTTGGAACTCTTCTAATAAAATCGCACCTCCAATAAGCATAACACAAATCCTAATTGCGATTTTAATTAACTTTGTCAGTTTGGAAGTTAGCATCCGTGTAACCTTTACAACAAGATTAACTTCCAACCTTTCAAATACCAAGAACGTATCCTTAGTTCTTCTTAAGTACTTTAAGGATCGTCTTGACTGCCATCCAATGGTTCTCACCAGGATCAGATTGGTATCAACTCATCATGCTCAAAGCATACGAGACGTCGGGTCTAGTACAAATCATGGCATACATGACAGATCCAAATGTCGGAGCATATGGAACTTCATTCATTCTCTTTTGCTCATCAGTTGTCATGGGACACTGAGTCTCGCTAAGAGTAATACCATGACCCATTAACAAGTTACCTTTCTTAGAATCATCTAAGAACCTTATCAATATGAGTATTTTGACTCAAACCAACTTATCCTTTTAGATCTATCTCTATAGATCTTGATACCAATGATGTAAGCGGCTTCACCCTTATCTTTCATTGAGAAACCTTTCCTTGACCAAGACTTGACAGTCTTAAGTGTCGGAACTTTGTTTTCAATGAGTAAGATATCATTGTCATATAACAATAGAAATAATACTATGCTCCCACTGAATTTCATGTATACACAAAGTTCATCTTCGTACTTGATGATGTCAAACTCTTTGACCGATTCATCAAAATGAAGATTCCAACCCCTCGAAGCTTGCTTCAACCCATCTTATGGATCTTTGCAACATGCATACTTTATTAGAATTTCTTGGATCGACAAACCCTTCAGGCTGTATCATGTATACATCCTCAAGTAGGTTTCCATTAAGAAACGCTGTTTTGACATCCATTTGCCATATCCCATATTCACAATATGCGGTAATGTCAATTGAAACTCTAATAGACTTCGGCATTGTAACGGGCAAAAAGGTTTCAACATAGTCAATACTATGAATTTTCCTAAATCCCTTTGCTACAATCCTTAGTCATGAAAGTATACACCTTCCATCCATGTCGGTTTTCTTCTTGAAAACCCATTTGCACCCTATGGTTTTTACACCTTCAGGTGGACCAATCAAGTTCAAAACTTGATCATCAAACATGGATTACAATTCGGATTCCATGGTTCATAACCATTTATCCGAATTAGGAGTGGACATCGTCTCTAGATAGGAAGTAGGTCCGTCATTCTCAATGACTCCCACTTAATTACTTTCCGATATGAGAAATCCATATCTCTCAGGTTCGGATCGTATCCTATCAGATCTGCGAAGAACTTGTGTAATTTGAACCGGTTCCACAACTCCTTGTGAACTTGGTTCCGTCTCTACTCTTGGTTCCAAGTCATTTTCAGGTTCTTGAACTCCTTCAAGATCAATCTTACTCCCACTATATACTTTATTGAGAAACTATTTCTCAAGAAACGAATCATATAGAGCAACAAACATTTTGTTCTCTTTGCGGTTGTAAAATTAATATCCGAAGTTAACCTTGTCAGATTTGGTACTAACTTATAAGAGACAAGTCTCTTTACATAAGATTCGCAACCCCAAATCTTCATGAAAGACATTCTTCCATGCCACATCTCATGTGAGGACTTAGGAACCGATTTAGTTTGGACACAATTCAGTTTAAATGCATCAATTTCTAATGCATATCCTCAAAAGGTAATAGGAAGGTCAACTTTGACTCATCATCGAACGAACCATGTCTAACAGGGTTCAATTCCTCCTTTCAGACACACCATTCAAAATGGTGTTCCGCATGGAGTCAACTCTGAAACGATTTCACAGTTTTGAGATGATAGTCAAACTCTTGGCTCAAATATTCATTACCTCGATCTAATCGAAGTACTTAATAGTTTTTGCCAAGATTACTTTGTACTTCATTTTGAAATATTCCAAATATCTCAATCGATTCACTTTTGGACTTCATCGGATAGACATAGTCATATCAAGATAAGTCATCAGTGAATGTAAATGAAATACCGAAATATTCCCTAGCAATGCTACTTAATGGTCCATATACATCTCATGTACGAGGCCCAATAAGTCACTAGCCCTCCCACTACTCTTAGTGTAGGGTGGTTTGGTCATTTTACCAAATAAACGAGATTCACATACCTCAAATGATTCATAAACATATGAGTCTAAATGTCCATGTTAATGGAGTTTAGATTATACGTTTCTCATTTATATGACCAAACCGGCAATGCCATATGAACGTGTCGTTCATATCATTCGATTTAGATTTCACACCTATATTATAGATATCTTCAATATTATTTTGTATCTTAACATCAAGGATATGAAGACCATTCAATGATATATGCATTACTATAAGGCATATCATTAAATCAATATAAAGCTTCTTATTCTCAATAAGAAAATTATATCCTTCATCATCCTCATAAGAAACAAAATAATACTCCTACTCAAATCCGAAACGTAGTCACACTTGTTCAAAACAAGTACTAGTCCACAAGGTAAAGTTACTTCATAAGTCCCTATGGCTAATGCAGCAACTCTTGCTTCATTACCACACATAGGTTTAATTCACCTTCTTTGAGTAGCTTTCTATTCTTTATTTCTTGCACATTTAAACAAATTGGGATCTATATCCGATATCATATACCCAAGAACAAGAAGTCGAAAGGAAAATATCTATCATATAGATATTTGAAGTAGTAGCAATCAAATTGCCCTTCTTCACCTTTTAGGCCTTCCTTATTAGCCTTGCAACTTTGCTTCCAATGACAATCTCATTGCAATGATAGCAAAAATGCATCCTTTTGAGACACTTTGGATTTAGCCTCTTAGGCTTTTGCAACTTTTGCCCCAGGTTTAGCAACCTTTGCTTTACCTTCTTTGCCTTCCCTTTTGAACCCCTTTCTTGTGTTAACCATTAACACACTTGCGGATTGCTCCTTTTGCATCTCATGCATTAAAAGCCTTCACCACAACATATATCTTTTGCCTAGCTTGCACTTGGAACATTTCCTTTGTGCGATGTGCTAGAACAAAAGCAGCTCCCATGTGTTCAAGGTCCTTCTCAAGAGCCTTACACATGATGTTAAACATAAGGCAAACAACATCATAGGAATCATCTCTATATTTCTTATGTTGCTCCTTATCTGCCCTTTGCAACATTTGTAGTGGGTTCAGCAGGAATGGATTCGTCAAGAACGTACAATTTTGCTTAAGAACACTTCTTGAGCATCTGATCAAATCAGAATAACTTGTACCGTTCTTTTCGAATTTGTCCTTCATAAGGACGAATCGCAATAATAAGGATTAATTATAGTTTAATGATATTTCTACAACAAAATATGCAACACATATGAACACATATAAGTACCGATTTCATTTAAGAGATTAAATAACGTATTTCATAAATACTCCCACTAAATTATATAACCTTCTTATGCAAATATGCATAATATAATTTAATAGGCTAAGACCCAACTTTAATTTAATTTCAAGTCGGCTATGGCACGACTGCTCAAAATTAAACTAAAAAGGTAGATAACATTTATCAATCATATCAACATATGACTCTTAGATCCTTTATGAAATTATAGACATCATATGTCACATGTTTCAATCTCATCTTATGCCTTAGGCCCAAAACTGTTTTGATAGCCTAATTGAGGTCAACCATTTTAAACGTATAGCAATCACCGTTTGCTCATCTTGATCATACAAAGATAGAATTAATGTACCTCGCTGTGGCGTAGCCTACATAAAACTATCCGTGTACTCACAAGTGTTTAAACATGGGTGACATAAACAAACTCAAATTTCAATGAAGGTTCATTTTTCATGTTTATCAATTAACATGGCAAGGTTGATTCATGAAAACTATATGAGCATAATTATGAACATGGAATGATGCAACACAAATCACATTTGATGTGTAATTACTAGTACGTGGCATCGTATCCAAAGTTATCCCACACTTCCCAGAAGTGTCTGTGGGGAAGGTCTTGGCTTCCAGCCTATATACTAAGTAATACATCAAAACCCATATTATAGATTAATCACATTAATCACATAATTCAATTCATAATCATGGCATATCTACATATACAATTACTTCCATATGCAAATCCCATATAAATTCATATTCTAAATCATATTCATCATGAAAATTCACATAATCACATTACATAATTATCATGATAATCTAATATAAACATCATGAACGGGGCTCTAATACCACTGTTGGGTTTCGAGGGTCCATGCGCAGCGGA
Source organism: Adenophora triphylla var. japonica (assembly GCA_022495995.1). Lineage (NCBI taxonomy): Eukaryota > Viridiplantae > Streptophyta > Magnoliopsida > Asterales > Campanulaceae > Adenophora > Adenophora triphylla. Next base: position 186,275 of record JAFEMH010003414.1, read on the forward strand.
AGATTGCAAATAACTCGAAAACCCCGGAGCCCTAGGATCCGTTCTAGATGATTAATTAAGAAGAATGATTTAGAATTACTAACCTTGTGAGTTTTTGTCGTTGATAAACACGTTCCAACTCTTGATTGAAGAACTAGCGAATCTTCGATGAACGATTCTTGAATCACGAACGAAAGATCTTGAATAGCGAAGATCCTCTATGTGTATCCACGCGTTGAACAAACCCTAGAACAATTCTAGGTAGATTGCTAGATCCTTGATTGAAACTCTTTTCAATCGATGAATAAATATGGATTTTGATTGTGTTTCGATTCTCAATTCACAATTGGAATCACTCTCTTTTGTGTTTCTCTAAACCCAAAACGTGAGTATGACTGCTAGGGCAACTAGGGGTTTGTATTTATACGTTATAAAACTTTTCCCCTCGCAAAAACCCTAATTTTAAGTCAATTACGTATCAGTCCAGCGCCGACGGGACGACTCGTCCCCCAGGGCACGAGTCATCCCCTCATCACAATGTTCTGATACAGGAGTCCCCTTTAAGGGGAATAGTTGGTTCTGTCCTGGGGACGAGTCGTCCCCTCAGCACAAAATCTCCATATTTTCCATTTTTGACAATTCGTTCGATGCGTGTGACCCCATAGGACTATATTATGTTGGCAATGAGTTCGATCACATCGATCTTTATAAGACATGAACGGACTCTAGCAAGCCATCATGCCTACCCAAATAATATAATATCAAGTTCGATTTCCTACATAGAACATATCACAATCCCATTGTCACACGATGTTATATTGAACTTGAGTCATGGTCCACGTCAACTCATATTGTTCAATGCTTTCTCGTTACTAAGTAAATTGATTAATCAAATGATATTAATCACATTAATTCATTCGGGCATGGCCATGCACTTCATCAATCTTACTTACGAGTGGCCTAGCAAACATCTCTCTTTACGAGGGACAAATTTCCATCCTGACTTATCATTCTTCCCAACAAGAATCATATCATGCCAATAATAGCCCTTATTGTTATCCGGTTAAAGACAACGTTAAACTATATCAAACATAATATTCATCGAGTGGAAGACAATGATAATCTCAGGTCAAAGGATATCAATGATATAACTATATGAGATTTATTTATGAAATTTGACCATGACATAAATCTCATAATGGGTCAAGTCCAGTACCTTGTTCTCTAACAAGTACCCATGAATCTAATGTGCATCTCCATGCATATAATCATCACATGATTATTCATTAGACTTCATACTAGTGCTTCATAAGTACTAGGGACACGATTATTAAAGTAAACATGCAAACACATATAATAATCAAAGAAACAATCTCATATATAAATGAACAATGACATTACATATAAGTCTATCTCTATAGGCCTAGGGCACTAACACCTACAGAGATTATTTTCATCTTGAGTTAATAAGCCATACCTTGCTGTTGGGATTGTCACCTCGACTGGAATTACAGCTTCTGCTCCATATACCAAAGAATATGGAGTTCTACCTGTGGCCCCTTTTGTAGTGGTCCTATCTGCCCAAAGTACAAGTGGTAACTCTTCGGCCCATCTTCCTTTCTTTTGATCTAGGCGCTTCTTCAAGTTGTTGACAATCAACTTGTTGCTTGACTCGGCTTGACCATTGGCTTGAGGGTGAACAGGCGTGGACATGATCAACTTGATGCCCCAGCGAGCACAAAAATCTCTGGTCTTCTTACTTATGAATTGTGACCCGTTGTCACATATAATCTCTGATGGTATACCAAACCTGCTAATTATATTTTCTTTAAAAATGAAATTACCTCCTTGTCTCTTACTTGTACATAAGCTTCTGCCTCGATCCAGTTTGAGAAGTAATCGGTCATTGCCAACATGAACACTTTGCCTCCGGGGGATTTAGGCAACTTGCCTACAATATCCATGCCCCATTCCATGAAAGGCCAAGATGAGATAATAGAATGCAGAGGCTCTGCAGGTTGATGCAAGATGTTGCTGTGTCTTTGGCAGGCATCACACTTCTGTACATAGCTCATGGCATCTTGACGCATGGTTGGCCAATAATAACCGGTCTTGAGGGCCTTCGACGCTAATGCTTTTCCACCAGAATGATTTCCACATATTCCTTCATGGATTTCTTTTAGCACCAGTTCAGCTTGCTCATTATCGATACATCTTAAATAGTGCCATTGATTTGCAAGTTGAACCCAAGTTGGCCAATGCGTCCGCTTCTGTATTCTCTTCTCTAGGGACCTGTTCCAAATAGAATGATAGGAATTTTTGAAGCCAAGGCCTTAACATGTTGGAGATACAGAGTCATCTTGGAATGCTTCGCCATATAACTGCCATTAAAATGGTTAGCGAGCAATTGAGAGTCAACATATACATTTATATGCATAATGTTTAAACTTAAAGCAGTAGTTAAACCCATGATTAAAGCTTCATACTCAGCTTCATTATTTGTTGCATTGAATTCACAAGATACAACTTGAGGTATGATATCACCTTGAGGGGACTTCAGGACTATTCCCAATCCAATTCCTTTGGAATTTGAAGCTCCATCTGTGAACAGTGTCCAGAATCTAGGAATAGTTTTACTTTCAAGTTGTTGTACTTCCAGTTCCACTTCGGGCTGCAAACTTGGACTGATGTCTGCTACGAAATCGGCTAGAGCTTGAGACTTGATAGCTGTCCTTGGCTCATATGAAATGTCATATGTGCTCAACTTGACTGACCACTTGGCCAATATGCCTGACATTTCTGGAGTTCTTAACACATTTCTCATAGGATAGTTAGTTCTAACAGTTATAGAATGTGTTTCAAAATAATGACGCAATTTTGTAGAAGCAGTAGTTAAGGCTAAGATTAACTTTTCTAGGTGAGAGTACCTCGTTTCAGCATCTAGTAAAGACTTACTTACATAGTAAACAGGACGCTGTTCACCTTGGACTTCTTTCACCAATACTGCACTAACTGCATTCTCAGATACAACTAAATATAAATAAAGGTGCTCACCATGCTCTGGTTTGGCAAGTAGGGGTGACATCACCAAGTACTCTTTAAGTTGTTTAAAAGCTGCCTCATGTTGGTCAGTCCATTGGAAGAGTTTATTCTTTCTTAGCACTTCGTAGAATAACCTGCACTTATCAAATGATTTAGATATAAATATATTTAGGGCAGCTACTCTACCTGTCAACCTTTGGACGTATTTGATATTCTTGGGAGATTCCAAGTTGAGAATGGCTTTGATCTGTTCGGGACTGGCTTCAATTCCTCTCTTGGTCACCATATAGCCCAAGAATTTTCCTGCTCTAACACCAAAGTTGCACTTTACCGGAGTAAGCTTCATGTTGAAAGCTTTCAAGATGTTGAACGCCTCAGCAAGATGCTCTACGTGATCTTCAATATGCTTGGACTTTACCACCATATCATCTATGTAGACTTCCATCGTCTTGCCAAGTTGATCTTTAAACATCTTGTTCACCAGCCTCTGATAAGTTGCCCCTGCATTTTTAAGACCAAATGGCATAGAAATATAACAATATATACCTTCCGGAGTCATGAATGTTGTATCCTCTTGGTCTGAGGGCTCCATTTGAATTTGTTGATATCCTGAAGACGCATCCATCAACGTCAAGATGTCGTGGCCAGCTGTCTCATCAACTAGAGAATCAATATGAGGAAGAGGGAACGGATCTTTCGGACAGGCCTTGTTCAAGTCTGTGAAGTCCACGCACACTCGCCACTTGACATTCTTCTTCTCTACCACCACAACATTAGCTAACCACCTTGGATATTGAACTTCCCTGATCATCTTGGACTTTAAAAGCCTCTCAACTTCATCCTTTATGATCTGGTTCCGCTCTTGGGCAAACTTTCTTCTTTTCTGGTGGACAGGACGGATGGTTGGATCAATGTTCAACTTGTGAGTAATGATGTCCTTGCTTATTCCTGTCATGTCCTCATGCTTCCACGCAAAACAACATTTCTGACTTTTCAGGAACTCGATCAACTCCTCCTCAATTTCTGATGGAAGATCTGCACCAACTTGTACTTGGGCCCCAGGGTCTGATTCATCAACAGAAATACTTTTTTTCTCATGCTCCACTGCTTCAAGAACATCCTGGGTCTTTTTATTTAATTGCTATGCTTGACGAGGAATCGAACTTGCCTTCATATTAACCTTGTAGCACTCTTTAGAAACTTGTTGATTCCCCTTCAACTTGGCTACACCCCAAGGTGTTGGAAATTTGACACACTGGTGATAAGTCGATGGCACGGCCTTCATGTTGTGGATCCAAGGTCTTCCCAAAATGACATTGTACGAGGAAGAGCATTCGATCACACAGAACCTTTCCATAGAATTCATACCCTCCAAATAGATAGGCAACTTGATTTCTCCGACGGTTTGCTTTATTTTACAACTGAACCCTACCAGCACGGATGAATTCTTCACAACTTCAGATAAAGGAATGCCCATATCTTCAAGAGCATGAGTGAAGATTATGTTGACTGAGCTGCCGCCATCAATCAGAATTCTCTTGACCACACAATTAGCAATCTGCACCTGAACAAATAGACCATCATGATGAGGGTCCAACGTGTTGTCCTTATTTTCATCCTCAAAGGAGATAACCTGACCATCTGTGAAGTCACGACGCCTTGAGGGCAATTCTGACTGATCCTCCTTAGAACTCTTGGCATGACGCTTGGCCGCAGAGTAAGTTGTTCCACAAATATGGGATCCACCTGAAATAACATTTACTACCTTGGTGGCTGGAGGTGGTGCAACTTTCTCGGGTCTGGACTGCACCCCTGAATCAGGTTCTTTAGACTCACTTCTTACCCTCTTCTTACCCAACAAATCCTTAAGAAGACCCTTGGATAATAAATGAGCAATCTCCTTCCTCAAGGCAAAACAATTCTCAGTGGTATGCCCAAAATCCTCATGAAATGCGCACCACTTGGACTTGTCTTTCCAAGTCAGTAGAAATTTGGTCACTCTTCTTGGGCCATCTAGCTTTATCTCCAAGATTTCCCATGGCGCAAAGGATTCTGCCAACGTCCACGTAAAAGCAAGATTCGTAAATTTTTGGATAATCATTATCATCCCCATCTTGATCATCATCTACAAAATGAACTTTAGAAGATTCATATTTAACAGGGGGTTTGCCCCTGTTGGACTTATAGTGATGGGAATCCGATTTTTACGTCGAGAGGGCTCAAATAGAGGAGTAGGGGTTCTCCCGGTTGACTTCCCCATTGCATTTGTCATCCTCCAATCGATGAAAGGCAAGGCTCTGGTTACGATTTCTTCAAGTTGTTTCGCGAAGTCATCACCAACTCATTATAAAATATAGAGCTCTTCTTCAAGCCAATACGGAATGCTTTCGTAGCTGTGGACACGTCCAGTGGGTATAGTCATTTGCCTCCTTGTTAAACTTTGTGCAAATATTCTTTAAGACTTTCGTTAGGTACATTTGCACAGTTCTATAAAGGTCCCTAGTCAACTTGTCAAATGCCCTATTGCATGAAAATTGATTAATAAACATATTGACAAGTTGAGCATAAGAAGAAATAGAGTTTATAGGAAGTCCTGTTAGCCATTTTAAGGCCGGTCCTGATAAAGTTGAGCCAAAACCCCTGCAAAAACATGCTTCTCTAAAAATAGGGGGGATACTTATAATATCCATTGATTCCTGATACAGCAACACATGCTCTGCCGGGTCGGTGCTCCCATCATACTTCTTCATATGAGGGACCGAAAACTTCTTTGGGATTTTCACGCTAGCTATTGCTGGAACAAAACGAGATTCGTTATAGCAAGTTGGAGAAACTTGGTGGTATGGCACATTGACTCCAGGTATGCTTCGAAGCAAATCCTTTATAGTCTGCATTTCCTTAACAAGTTGACTCTCTGCGAAAAGAGGATTGTTATTAAACTGAGATGCAGAAGTATCAAAAGCATTAAAGAAACTCCCTGTTTGCCCCATTGAGGGTGTAGCATAGTTGTAGCAAGATGACAACATAGGTTAGCTAGCTGGAAGGCTGAATCTTGGTTGCTCGATTGGAATGGACGTCACGATTGTGCTTTCTGCTGGCAAGATATTGGACATAGGGATATCTCCGAAATGGCTTGGTCCTGTACCGGCACCAAACAAAGATCTGGGAAGTAAAGGTGAAAATGGAGTAGATACTTGAGTCTCAATTTGCTTCCCTTTACGCAGGCTATCAATGGCATTGAATATCATGGCGTTCGTATGCTCCTGACCATCCAACCGATCATTCACTTTCTTCAACATATCGGCCATGTTGGATAATATCTCCAAATTGACAGCTTCCGCATTCAAAGATGGATTGCCTTGGGTGCCGGAAACAGGAAGCGGCCGACTCCTCTCACCTTGACTGCCGGACGGCGGATTGGCTATTTCTACGCAAATAATCAAAGTTTCCCACAGACGGCGCCAAATTGTTTTGGTCAAATTTCGACAAGTGTTTTTGATGATAAGAAAAATGACTAAAGTGAAATGAATCAGGGTACAATGATTATCGGGTTGAATAGAAATGAACACAAGGTGTTTGTTGACTAGGGAAAGCCCTTGAACAACTTGTTCGCCGGCATAAAACCCCGGGAGGTTTTGGTACCTTCCTTGACCAAAAGTTTACTAAAGGTTGAGATGATTACAGAGCTAATAGCGTATGCAAGGGAGCTTAAGCTAGTGAAAAAACGTGTGTGCAAAGTACAGTGTTTATCCCCATTTATACCTCAAATAACGGCTAATTTACAAGGAGAAAAAATAGGCCTAGAATCTCGGATAAGAGGTTGATCTTGATGAGATATCTTCGCCATTTTGTTGATGGAGGGGATAACGATCCGTTGCTGGGTATTTGCATGGAGAGACGTCTTTGAATTAGTCTTCAATTACTTTGACACGTTCCCTGAAAAATAGGGTTAACGTAATAATAGTTCAACATGCAAATGATCAAGATGTAATAGAACAACTCAAGTTGTTAGTACCAAGATGTTTATACGCAAGTTGAAAACAAGTTGAAAACAAGTTGATTAAAAATGTAGGGCCTAACAATATATATATATGTATATATATATGTATATATATATATATATATATATATATATATATATATATATATATATATATATATATATATATATATGTATATATATGTATATATATACATACATATATATATATATATATATATATATATATATATATGTATATATATATATATATATATATATATATATATATATATATATATATATATATATATATATATATATATATATAGATATATATATATATATATATATATAAACATTTAAAAACAAAGTTTTTAAATAAACATTCGTTTTCAAAATTAAATTTAAACATAAATTTCTTAAATATAATATTCGTTTAGAATCAGATGGGAGTAGCAAATTGCTTGAATTTGAATATTCTTCAAATTCTATTAATCCAATTTAATCTGCCAAAATCTAGGGAGAAACGCGTTTCTTCATAAGTTATGGAGAAACGGGTCCCGACTTGTCGCGCGACAATGAACTGGATATCCAGAACCTTATGAAAGTGATATCCAGAAACCTTCAAATGAATATCCGAAACCTTCAAAATGTTTACGGATATTCATTTGATGGTTCTGGATATACATTGAAAGTTTCACGAATATCCGAGAAACCTTCAATAGCAATTCTGGATATGCCCTAACACATTTACGGATATGCGCTAACGGTTTACGGATATGCACCTAACGGTTTACGAATATACATTTCACATACTTCGGATATGCACCTAACAGGTTTACGGATATCAAACCCAAAGCTTACGGATATCCAGTTTTGGTCTTGGCCTTGGGTTTTTTTTTTTCTGGATATCAAATGCAAAGCTTCTGGCTATTAAAAACACGTTTCTCCATAGTTATGGAGAAACGCATTTCTCAGCAGACCTACTCTAATAAATTTAGGTAAGAGAGTGGTGGATATACGTGACACGTCTACATAAAGATGTCCATGAATTTCTCTGATTTTGCTAAAAAACAAAAACGTCCTCCATTCTACAAAGATAGTTGTAATATTATTAAATTTTAATTTATAATTTATAATTTTTTATTTAAATAACATTCCAAAATTTGTTATGAATATAAAAGTACCATAAGTAAAAAAACTACATTTATATTTAAATAGATAAACGAATAAAAATATTAAAACACGAAGAAAAAAAATTGTAAGAAAAAAGAACTTGGTAAATAAAAAAGAAAACAAAGTAAAGTCTATTTGAAGAAAAAATTGCTATGAGCACACGTCATATTATATACTCTCTCTCAATTAAGATTTTTTTTAAAAAAATGAATACTAGTATTTATTTTGGATGAAAGATATAAAGCTCAATTTTTGAATAAAGACACATACTCTGTATGTTATGATACTAGTATTCTCTTATTCGTCCATGCCACTGACACGGTAACAGTACGCAAATTAAAGAAATGATAAAATCGCATTCATCCCATAATATATATATATATATATATATATATATATATATATATATATATATATATATATATATATATATATATATATATATATATATATATATATATATATAATATAATATATATATATATATATATATATATATATATATATATATATATATATATATATATATACCCAATATCCTAATGATAACTTTGTTCCATAATCAACATTTGATAGAGGATGGTTTGTTTGTGTAACCGTCGTAGAGAATATGAGGAAGTCGATTATCCGGACCGTTATCCATTGAAGGTTACTAAAAAACATATTCTTAATCCTCATTTTACCATTATTATTTTTTCGTTATCCCAACCCAACCCATTAATCATATAAATAAGTAATGATAATTATAATCCATAACCCATCCCCTATCCTATTTTTATCCAAGGTTCGAAACAAAAAACTTAAGTAATCATGACGAACGATTTTTTAATTGATTTAGGTACAAATATTTTTTCTAAAATCATTTTTGTCTGAAAGATTCTAAAATCGTTCAAAAACTTAATTATATATAATAGTAATTATTATCTTAAGATACACTCCTTAAATAAATTATCATAATAAAATAAATGAGAAAAATATATAAATCAAATTGGAATGCACATAAATAAATAAAAAAAAAAAACTCAATTCAAACTTTTTTGAAAGAAATAGTATATATAAACCCTAAACCTTTTTTTAAGGAGTATACTAAATAATAAAAAACAAAAAAATGATTATTTATTTATAATCGATTTTTCTGTTTAAAAAAAATCTCATCAAATCTTAGTGAATTCGTTAAAAAAACGTAAGTCATCAGCAAAAGAAATAATAGTTAAAAAGGAAAATAGGAGGGAGGTGAACAGTTATGGGAAGTTACGGACGTTTATGGAAAGTTACGAATGGTTGAAGGAGGAAGGGAGGATGTGGAAAGTTATGGGAAGATATGAACAGTTATGGAAAGTTACAGACGTTTGAAGGAGGGAGGACGGATTTGGGAAGTAATGGGAAGTTATGGATGGTTATGGGATAAGCTATGGAAATTTATGGACGGTTATGAGAAGTTACGGATGGTTGAAGGTGGGAGGGAAGCTATGGGAAGTTACGGATGGTTGAAGGAGGGAGGGAAGCTATGGAAAGTTACGGACGGTTATGGTAAGTTACGGACGGATGAAGGAGGGAGGGAGGATTTGGGAAGTTATGGGAAGTTACGGACGGTTATGGAAAGTTACGGACGGTTGAAGGAGGGAGTGATGATTTGGGAAGTTATGAGAAGTTACGGACGGTTATGAAAAGTTACGGAGGGTTGAAGGAGGGAGGAGGGATTTGGGCCGTCAGATCAATTTTCTAACTTTCAATCTGAACCACCACTAACCATAAAAATAAGAAAAAATAATTATAATCCATAACCCATTCCCTATCCTATTTTTACCCAAGGTTCGAAATAAAAAAACTTAAGAAATCATGGCGAATGATTTTTTAATTGATTTAGGTACAAACTTTTTTTCTAAAATCATTTTTTTTAAAAAATTCTAAAATCGTTCAAAAACTTAATTATATATAATAATTATTATTATGTTAAGATATACTCTTCAAATAAATGATCCTAATAAAATAAAGGAGAAAAATAAATAAATCAAATTGGAATACACATAAAAAATAAAAAAAATACCCAATTCAAAACTTTTTTGAAAGAAAGAGTATATATAAACCCTAAACCTTTTTTTAAGGAGCATACTAAATAATAAAAAAAAACAAAAAAAAATCATTTATTTATAATCGGTTTTTCTTTTAAAAAAAAAAGAATCTTACCAAATCTTAGTGGATTCGTTAAAAAAAACGTAAGTCATCTGCAAAAAGAAATAATAATTAAAAAGAAAAATAGGAGTGAGGCGGACAGTTATGGAAAGTTATGGAAAGTTACGGACGATTATGGGAAGTTACGGACGGTTGAAGGAGGGAGGGAGGATGTGGGAAGTTATGGAAAGTTATGGACAGTTATGGAAAGTTACAAGTGGTTGAAGAAGGGAGTGCAGATTTGGGAAGTTATGGTAAGTTACAGATGGTTATGGGATAAGTTACGAGAATTTATGGGTGGTTATGGGAAGTTACAGATGGTTGAAGGAGGGAGGAAGGATTTGGGAAGCTATGGAAAGTTACGGATGGTTATGGGAAGTTACGGACGGATGAAGTAGGAAGGGGGATTTGGGAAGTTATGGGAAGTTACGGACGGTTGAAGGAGGGAGGGAGGATTTGGGAAGTTATGGAAAGTTACAGACGATTATGGAAAATTACGGACGGTTGAATGAAGGAGGGAGGAAGGATTTGGGCCGTCAGATCACTCTTCTAACTTTCAATCTGAACCAACACTAATCATATAAACAAGTAATAATAATTATAATCCATAACCCATCCCCTATCCTATTTTTACCCAAGATTCGAAACAAAAAACTTAAGTAATCATGATGAATGATTTTTTAATTGATTTAGGTATAAACATTTTTTCTAAAATTATTTTTTTTAAAGATTCTAAAATCATTCAAAAACTTAATTATATATAATAGTATTTAATATGTTAAGATACACTCCTTACATAAATGATCCTAATAAAATAAAGGAGAAAAATAAATAAATCAAATTAGAATGCACATAAATAAATAAAAAAAATACCCAATTCAAACTTTTTTGAAAGAAAGAGTATATACAAACCCTAAACCTTTTTTTAAGGAGTATACTAAATAATTAAAAAAAAAAGATCATTTATTTATAATCGGTTTTTCTGTTAAAAAAAAAGAATCTTACCAAATCTAAGTGAATTCGTTAAAAAAAACGTAAGCCATCGGCAAAAAGAAATAATAGTTAAAAAGGAAAATAGGAGGGAGGCGGACAGTTATGGGAAGTTACGGACGGTTATGGGAAGTTACAGACGATTGAAGGAGGGAGGGCGGATTTGAGAAGTTATGGGAAGTTACGGACGGTTATGGGATAAGTTATGGGAATTTACGAACGGTTATGGGAAGTTACGGATGGTTGAAGGAGGGAGGGAGGATTTGGGAAGCTATGGGAAGTTACGGACGGTTGAAGGAGGGAGGGAGGATTTGGGAAGTTATGGAAAGTTATGGAAAATTACGGACGGTTGAAGGAGGGAGGGAGGAGGGAGGATTTGGGCCGTCGGATCACTTTTCTAACTTTCAATATGAATCACCACTTATGTGGTAGATAAGTGGCGGTTATATGACCTTATGTCGTATTAAAGACTAGTATTCTCTTACCCGTGCCACTAGCACGGTGACAGTACACAAATTAAATAAATGATGAAATCGCATTCCTCCCATCCAAAAAAAATTAAAAAAATATACCCAATATCCTGATGATTACTTTGTTCCATAATCAACATTTGATGGAGGGTTGTTTGTTTGTGTAACTGTCGTAGAGAATATGAGGAAGTCGATTATCCGGACCTGATGCTGCCACACAAAACAGCTGCACGGGCCTGATCTGAGTAGTCAAACGATGAATACTCTGGTGTCTTCTCTGGTTGTCTCCTACACACAAAAGCCCACATAAACTAGACAAGGGGAGTCTCCGGCTAAGCCCCTCCGGCGTGAGAGTAAGTGCACGATCAAGAAACAAGAGAATACAAACTGGAAACTGGCCAAGAGAAATAGCAAGAGAGCAAACCAGATTTTGCCTTCTGACCTTGTTTATATAGATTTCATGCAAATTGTATCCCTTAGCTTCACGCCTCTTTTTTATTGGTTGTGCATGGTCATTCATATTGGAGACGCCACCTTTTTTGGGGCAGATTACTTATCATAACAGACTTCATGGCCCATACGTACCTTCCTCGACCCATACTGGAGTGTCGCTGCTCGCACATGTCTCCCTCAGGCGATAACCACAACAATACGACAACCCGTGATTGTCGCTAGCACAACATGACTTTGGTGCGAGATTCCAGGCTTTGGGGATTATATCACTTTTAGGCAACAATTGACTTCTCGCTGGATTCTCGACAGCACTTGTTCCCGCTAATATGCTAACGTTCCCGCCAATATGCTAACATTTCATTCCCTTGTCGCCTTGACTCTCTTCTTGGGCCTGCTTACTATTCATCCATATCACATTAGCTATATTGGGCCTCATATATCAGCTTTGGGTCGTAATCCCTTTAGTACGATCACATCAGTAGCCCCCAAGTTTTAGACCTGAATTATTCATGATTCGGTCTAGAATTTTACGGTTATCGCTTGACCTTCTCGCTCCTTGAACCAGATTGAGTGAGATGATGGTTTCGATTGACACGTTACAGTCCACGTGTCGCTTGTTTGCCACAATCGTATGGTTACCTCGATATATGTGCCATGATGATTGGTTTTCAATAATGAGGGGGAAATTCAAAATTTGGACATCATTTAATTATTTCTGGAAAACCCTCCCAAAATCCCTTCATCTTCTTGGTTCTAGTCAGTTTCAATCTATCACTTTTCATTTCTCACTTTCATCTTCCAGCGATTCCTTTGGTTTCCCTGGCGACCGTTTTCTGTGCAGGCCTTGACAACCGTTGTTTTGTCCGTTCTTCCCGTTCATTTCCACTGTTTTCCCTTTTCCCTCATCGTTACGATCATTAAGCTGCATTTTGGGGCTTCTTTGGTACATTCCTGAAGGTTTTCATCATTTCCTTGAAGTTTTCGGCTGAACTCCGGCCAAACTTTCCCGTCTTCACCATCTTATTCAAATTCTCAGGTAAACATTCTCAATTTTTCAAGCTTTCTTGCTTTCCATTTTTAGTTCAAATCTTTTATCTCGCATAAATGGCAAGAACTAAGTCGCGCGTTAGTGTAAGTACCCCAATCCGAATCGCTCCCCATCCAACGCACGGGAAACACCGCAGACTCACACAAATGTGATCCCGAAGACCTGTAACCTTCAAAAACCCAAAAACCACCAACCAAACCAAGGTAGGACCCCTCCGGGATAAAATAAGGCGAAAGGACTTTTTGGGAATTACTAAAAATATTTGGCCTGCATAATGGTCCGCGCGGACCATTTTGCACCCAGACATCATAATTGCAAAATCCTCTTAAAGTCCACGAGATTCCCTTAAATCCTGAAAAACCAAAAATTTGGTTTTCCTAGAAAGGTCCGCGCGGACCATTTTGTCATTTTTCCATGGCTATAAATAGATGGCTCCCCCTATCTTTTTCTTCACACCTCCCTTCTCTCCTCTCTCCCCTTTACCTTCAGGCAGCCCCTCTCAGCCCTTAGAGGCAATCCCGATCCCTTTCGGTTCCTTCTGGGGCCTTTCGATGGATTTACGACGGATTTTTTAATTTTTAGAATAGCGAAGGATTTGAGTTGTTGCTAAATGATTTAAAATAATTATTAAATTTATATTTTAGGGTAGCGACGGAATAACGACAGATATTTTTTACCAACTGATTAAATCCGTCTGTAAATAAATTACATATTATTACCAATGGATAAAATCCTTCAGTAATTAAATTACATATTTTTACCAAACAAATGATAGTATACAATAGAAAAAAGAGAGACGGACAATAGCATTTATTTTTTTAATTTTTTTTTTGAATAAATAAAACTATTTGAGATGTTAGTTAGTAGTGAATTTTTTTACAAAAAGTTATATAAAAAAAGTTAAGAACTTTTAAAGAAATGAAAGTATATAATAGAAAAAAGAGAAACGGACAATATCATTTACTTTCTTAATTTTTTTAATTCTTTTTGGATAAATAAAACTATTTGAGATGTTACTTAGTAGTGAAATTTTTTACAAAAAGTTATATAAAAAAAAAGTTAAGAATTTTTAAAGAATGAAAGTATATAATATAAAAAAGAGAGACGGACAATAGCAATTACTTTTTTATTTTTTAAAATTTTTTTTGGATAAATAAAACTATTTGAGATGTTAGTTAGTAGTGAAATTTTTTACAAAAAGTTATATAAAAAAAGTTAAGAGTTTTTACAGAAATGAAGTATATAATAGAAAAAAGAGAGGCGGACAATAGCATTTATTTTTTTATTTATTTTTTAATTTTTTTGGATAAATAAAACTATTTTAGATATTAGTTAGTAGTGAAATTTTTTACAAAAAGTTATGATAAAAAGTTAAGAATTTTTAAAGAAATGAAAGTATATAATAGAAAAAGAGAGACGGACAATAGCATTTACTTTTTTAATTTTTTTAATTTTTTTTAGATAAATAATAATATTTAAGATGTTAGTTAGTAGTGAAATTTTTTACAAAAAATTATATAAAAAAAATTAAAAATTTCTAAAGAAATGAAAGTATATAATAGAAAAAAGAGACACAGGCAATAGCATTTACTTTTTTAATTTTTTTTTTGTTAAATAAAACTATTTGAGATATTAGTTAGTTGTGAGTTTTTTTTACAAAAAGTTATATAAAAAAAAGTTAAGAATTTTTAAAGAAATGAAAGTATATAATAGAAAAAAGAGGGAAGGACAATAGCATTTACTTTTTTAATTTTTTTAAATTTTTTTTTGATATACAAAACTATTTGAAATGTTAGTTAGTAGTGAAATTTTTACAAAAAATTATATAAAATAAAAAGTTAAGAATTTTTAAAGAAATGAAAGTATATGAAAGAAGTTATGGTTTAGAATATAGGGTATGGGTTATGTTTTAGGGTATAGGTTAAGGTTTAGGGTATATGTATATGGGTTATGATTTAGAGTATATGGCATGTGTATATGATACGGAGTATACGATTTAGGGTATAAAGTATGGGTGTCTTTAGAGTATATGGCATGTGTATATGATACGGAGTATACGATTTAGGGTATAAAGTATGGGTGTCTGGTGTATGGGTATATGGTATAGGATATGAGTTATGATTTAGGGTATAGGGTATGAGTGTCTGGTGTATGAGTGTATGATATATGTTTAAGGGATTGTATATATTAAAAATTATTTTATTTAAAAATCCTTAACTTTTTTATGTGTATGATATAATATTATTTTACATTTTAAATTATTATTATTATAAATTATTTTTACTAATTATTATAATATAGAAATGAGGGTTTAGGGGTAGAAATATGATTTAAGGCAAGATAAAAAATGCCAATTATTATTTATTATCAATAAATCATATTTTTAGGGTTTGAGGTATATGTATATGATTTAGGGTTTAGGGTTTGGGGTATAAGTATATGTGATTTGGGATGTAGTCAATAAAAAATAAAAAAATTACTAGTTATTATTAGTACTATTATTAATATTATTACTGTTTATATAATTAATATTAATTAATTAATTAATCAGTTATATAATTAATAATTCATTAATAAATATTATTGATAATAAATATTATTATTCTTGATATTAGGCATAAATATTTAGTTAGCATATAGTGTAAATATAAGCATGTGATGTGGCATTGTTTTATTGGATCCCAAAAATTCACATGGATCATGAACTAAAGCATCATATTTAACCATTCAATACATAACATTGAATTCAATCCAATGGTCCATAATTCTTTCAAAGAAAAACATATTCCCTCTCATTTTTTACCCAACAATCCCTACCCCTCCCCTCCCTCCTCTCACACTTATACCAGAGAAAAAAAAAAACACACACACACACACTCAATCACGCACTCTCTCTCTCCTCTCTCAACCTACTCTCTCTCTCTCTCTTCTCTCCTCTCTCAACCAACTGCCCCTTTCTCCGGCCGGCAAACTTCCACGGCTCCCCACCTACCTCCGGCCACCGTCTCCCTCTCCAGTGATCGTCTTCTTCTCCAAAAAACTTCCTCTCCCTTCTACACCTCCGACCACCGTGCTCTAGATCTAGCCATTTCAACACAGCCGCCGGTAACTCCATGACACAACACCCATTTCCGACATCTTCTCCCTCCTCCCTTTCTGATCTCACTCTCTCTCTCTCTCTCTCTCTCTCTCTCTCTATATATATATATATATATATATATATTATCTAGATGTAGATCTAATTTTGATTGGTGGTAGTGGTGTGTGCGTGCGTGCGTGCGTTTCTGAGTGTTTGAAGTTCTAGAGGTCGAATATGATTTTAATTTCGATTAGTGGTAGTGGTAGGTGGTGGTGGTGAGATGGTGGTAGGAAGGTTGCTGGAGGTTATTGGTGGTGGAAGTTTGTGAGGATCTAATCTAAATTTTTTGAAGTTAAGGGATTAAAGTTGAAATGAAAGGATATGTAAGAACTGATTTGAGTATAAAAGAAGTTTAGGGGAGCAAAGTGTAACTGTGAAATATCAAGGACTGATTTAAGATTAATAAAAGTTAAGGGATTGATTTGAGAATAAGAAAAGTTAAGGGACTGATTTAAATTGATTGACATTATAATTTGTTTTTAATAAAAATATTTAGGATATATTAATGGATACGTTTACATATCCATTTTATATGTTCGAAACTCAATTTATTGCAAAATTCTCGAGTAAAATGATAGTTTAATTGCTTTGTTAGTGTTGTTTTATTTTCAGGTTGAAAGGGTGGAAAATTGATGGTTTAAAGTGAAGAAAAGATTAAAATTTGGTGCGGAGCAGACTTTGGGGGCTTTAGAGGCATTTTGGAGCTGTAAGGCCTTGTTGGAAATTTCCGTGGCAAGGACCTGTTGGAAATTAGAGTAGAAAAGTAGAAAAGGAAAAGGCAGTGACCAAATTGGGAAGGAAGAAAAAAGAAAACATTAAGGTAGTGAAGTTGGGGCGGCCGCACCAAATACTTGGGGGGACCGCACCAATTCATGCTCCATTGACTTCCCGCGTTGACCAAGCCAATTTCCAGCCATGCCTTGTTGCAATTTGGGCCACCCCTTGTTTTTTTTTTTTTTTGGCCTTAATCCATTTAATAAGCCTCTTTCCCTTTAGTATAAATAGTAGTTGTTATAATTTTTAGGTTGGGGCTTAAATCTTGAGGCAAGAAGGAGGCTACTCCCCTTTTTGGGGGATTTCTTGATTTTCTTCATCTTTATAAGTTTTCTATTTTTTTATTTAGTGTTTTCTTTTTTTTTATCTTTATGTTTAGGAATAGCTAATTTAAATAGTTTTATGGGTTGGATTTAACATTATCAATTTAGTCTATGTCAAAATTGTTTTGCATTTTCAAATTTGATCTCTCTAGTTCTTTTTTGTTAATTTCATGAAAGTGTTAAAGATTGAAACTTTTGACTTTGATTTAGTCTTTAATTGCTTTTTAACCATTTGGGTTTGATTTTTCCACCATTGAATTGTGGATTTTTCTCACCAAAAACTCATGCTTTAAAGATTAAATTGATTTGACGCCGTGATAGAAAGCAAATTGATTTAGGTTTTTTATCCTTTTGATCTTAAATATTTTTCCTTGTTAAATTGCTTGGACTTGATTTGCGAAAAGTGATTGACTTGGAAATAATAGATTGAAATCCGGCCGCCTTACCATCCCAATCTTTGCAATAGTGCTGAACCCTAGATAGAGATTAATTAGCCAGTTTATCTACTAAAATGGCATAGATTGATGATTTTTTGAAGTCCAACCTATGAAATTAGTTCTCTTTATTGTTTAATCTCCTATTTTGCTTACTTGTTTTCTTGCTTTATTTAGTCTAAAGTTTTGATCTTTTTAGTAGTTATTTTGCTTTCAAAACCAACCCCCCATTTGTTCTTTTATTAGCTTTTGTGCATCACTTGAATTAAAACAAGCAACCCGAGTCCCTGTGGATTCGACCCCTTCAATAGTATATTGCTACAAGTTGGCACTCGTACTTGCGAGGGTTTTTATTACAAGAAGTGGGTATTGAAAAATAGCTCAACAAGTTTTTGGCGCCGTTGCCGAGGACTTGGGTGTTTGTTTGGTTTAGTTTATTTGGTGCATGGGTGTTTCTTTTATTTAGTTTCTTTTGTAAATAACTTTCTTGTATTATTTCTTTTTCTTTCTTTTTCTAATTGTTAAAAAAAATTAAGGGTCATGCATGAATCAAATTCTAATGAGAAAACATGGCATGACCAAGTTTGTGATGAAATTGAGTTGGCCCTATATGGTGGGGAGAAGATGGATAGTGAGGAGGTTCACCATACGGATGAGAATTTTCAAATCCTTATCAATCTAAAGGAAAATTTGACTCATAGTATTGTACCTTCTCCTTCTCCTTCTCCTTATGATGAAAAAGGTGGTGAGAGGCCACAAGTGGAAAAGCCCAAGGTGCATAAAAGTCAAAAATTCCCTCTAGTTTTAAATGATATGATAAAAAGGGGGATGTATATGAGGCTTAATCTGAAAATAAAGACCCGCGAAAATGCCAAGTGGGCCAAAGGACGAAAAGTGAAGGTCCGAGCTAACGACCTTAACTAAAGCGCTAGTTGGGAGGCACCCCAACTTGGTATGACTTTATTTGCTTTTTGTTTTTAATTTCCCATCTTTTATTTTATTTTATGTTTTTTTTTTTACTTTTCATCTCCTTCCCTCCCGAATTTGAGTTTTGCTTTCTTTTGGTTTTCATGCCATGAAGACATACCACTATTTAGGTTTGGGGGTGGTTATATATATCATGTTAGTGTAGGATGTCTTGTTTAGTTGTTTTTTATTAAAAAAATCGAGTCAAATTGTGTCTTCCTCTCATTTATTGACGGGAAGTGTTTGAACTACGGTGACCTGAGCCTATTTCAATGAGTAGTCCGCTCATTGTTTTGGGGGTGTAGGCAACCTTTGGTGCGGTCAAGATTTTAAAAAAAAAATTGATTGAAAATTGTGTTGCTCACTTTATAGTTGGGTTGCCACCTATGGTTTGTGACGTTTTGATTAGTTTGTTTTTAGTTCTTGCATCTTATGTGCTATCATAGTTATAAAAGTAGAGTTGCATTAGAACATACCAACTATGTTTTTCATTTCACCACAACACTTTGCTTGCATGGGATCATGGTCATCATTTTAAGTGACCGGTATGGGATTACTTTACATATCTGGGGTAGCTAGAACATGATTGCACAATTGTCAATAACAATTCAAGAGTTTATGAGATATTGGGCATGGCTTAAGTGGTGAACTTAGGAAAATGGGGAATGTAATGTTGAAAAGGGGCAAGTATCTTTTTTTTTTTATATATTATTCATTGTTAAAAAAAAGAGAGAAAAGAAAATAAATGTGTCTTCGTAAAGAAGAGTCATGGAATGGCAAGGATCAAAGCACAAAGAAATGTCAAGTTTTGAATAATGAAATCCATGATACCGATTCGTACTCCAAGATTGAGTTAACTTTCTTTTACATACGAAGACACTAATGTGTGCTTATTTCTTCAACTTGCCCCTTAATTTGTCAAAGTTTGAAATGGTCATGAAAGAAAGATGGTGAAGCTACATTTTGAGTGGAAAGCTTGCTTATAGTGAGATTCTAGTGTAAACTAGATAACTTCCTAAGCCATGCTCCCAATATGGATTAAGCGGGTCGACAATTGTGTGAAAGTGCTTATGAAAACCCTTCTATGCTTTTTGCATCATCATTCTTGATTTAGGATATTTCTTTAGTGAACCCATAAAGTATCTTACTTTGTTGGCAATGATCCCCCCTCACATCTCATCACGGTGAAAAGAATCATTATTTGTATGTGTTAGTGCAATGGTAAGTTTATGTTTATGATGGCACGTGATGGATTGCAATGTTGGAATGAATTCTAAGACCGAAGGTGGCAAACTTTTTATATTGTGAACAACACCCAAAAGTATTTTTTTTATTTGCTTTGCTTAGTCATCTTAGTTTTAGAATTATGGGGTAGTGAAATTACCCGGATCGTGCGGACTGCGGCGAGCGGTTATCTTTCGCGGTGTTTGGGACCTCGCCTTCGGGAAGGAGAGGAGTCGCCATGCGGTTTTGTATTTTTAGCCCAAATGTTAAAAATGGCTTTGAAAAACGTGTCGTTTTGTATTTTGAGCCCAAACTTTGGAAATGGCTTTGAAAATGTGTCGTTTTGTATTTTGAGCCCAAACTTTGGAAATGGCTTTTAGTACCAGAGATTGTTAGGTTCGGAGGTCACGTTACGTTTCGGGAAGAGTATGTTGAGATCACCCGAAATGCCTCGTATGACGAGTCTTTCTACCTTTCTCGAAATTGTGTGTGTGTGTTGCATTTTTGAAAATGGGAGCTTGAATGACAAGCTTAATCTTGATTTGAATGTCGAATGCTGATTTTATGATTCTTGGAAAAAGCGAGCGTTTGAATGACAAACGTCAGTTTTGGAGTTTTTTAGGAAAAAAGGTGGGAGTGACGAGTTCGAGTCTTTAGCTTAAGTGTCAAATGTTGAGTTTTAAGAAAATAGCGTTTGAATGTCAAACGTCGGGTTTTGAGTTTAAAAATGATCGTTTGGATGCCAAACGTCACTTTTACGCGTTTTGAAAGAGAGCTCGAATGACGAACTCCGGTTTTGAACCGGGCATTACATTGTTAGCGATTTTATGAAAAAAGGCATTAAATGAGATGCGATCAACGAATCGTTTGCGACTCGAACTTTGATAAATAAATACTATCACGAGCCAAACGGCTCGGACTTGTAAATGACAGTATTTAAAATGCGGTATCGACGGAATCAAACGATCCGGACATTAAAGATGCGATCAACGAGCCAAACGGCTCGGGCTTATAAAGTTGCGTAATTTAAATGACAATATCGACGGATCAAATGATCCAGACTTTGTAAATAACTATCACGAACCAAACGGTTCGGACTGTAAAGTTGCGAATCAACGGATCAAACGATCCGGACTGTAAATAGCATAAACGTAAAGAACGGGACCGGAACACCGTTTTAACTCGAAATTACTTCTCTTACAGGAGAGAAGATGATATTGGGGTAAAACGTATCGATCCCATAGATGGCGTTACGCCTACATTTCAAGGATTTTGACCGAAGCGATTATAGCGTTTGACACGTAAACCGAGACGGAACGAGTGTTTAGGGAGAGAGAGTGTTACCTATGGCTAGGGGTTGACTCTTTTGGCTCGGTTGACGTATACGGGATATGGTTTGGTATTTGAAAGGGTGTTTTGAGTTTGTTTGGTTGAAAAATGAGGTTTTCACGCAAATCGAGACAAAACGGGGCTCAGGAGGGGTTGGAAATGGTTTATGATGTGGGATTTTGTGAAGAGTGATTAATATTTTTCCTTCTTTAAATGTTTCTACAGCCCTTGTATTTATAGGGTGAAATTGTAAAACAGTTCGGATGGACTTTTCCTCAATTTGGGGAGATTTTCTGGTATTTTAGAAAATTGGGGGACTTGTTGGAAATTCTGACTTTTCATGTAAAACAGTCCGGACGAACTGTCACTCAATCTCAGGGGCATTTTGGTCTTTTCACCTTGAAATATTATTGATGTTAATTTGTGGGCTTTGGCATGCGTGCCACGTGCCCCTGTGACTCACCTAGGCTAGGGTTTTCGTCCCGTTATTCTCAGTTTTGTCAATTTTTTAAATAATTGTTCGGAAAATGTCCGAAACGCCCCCAAAAAGTGTTGGAAAGTGCGTTTTTCGGGAAAAGCTGTACTTTTACGTGTGATAAAGTGTGTTGAGTACGCTTTGACGTTGGGATGCACGGGGCAGTCCCGGGACGTCTCGATGGCTTGAGAATGGGGAGTTCAACGGGTTCCGGTTAACCTGGAAAGGACCAGTTAAGGGATTCCGGTTAACTTCTAACGGATTTTGACGATCCGGAATTGGGTACTTACAGTAGCCCCTCGGCATCGTCACTTTCAAAGGAAGTGGGGTCGTCGAAAAAAGATAAGGATCCAAATCGGGAGATGCCTTACTTGCAGAGACCTGAGAGGTCAGCTGGCTGGACCCTTAGCGGAAGGATTCCTACGTATCCCGAGCGGGAATCAAGCCGATCATAGTTCGTAGGTGCAAGGCCTGCTCGTGGGGACCTTGACCTAAGCGAGACTGTTATGAGGTGTCTGAACCTAAGTGAGACTATTGTGAGGCGTCTGAACCTAAGTGAGACTGTTGTGAGGCATCTGAACCTAAATGGAGACTATTGTGAGGCGTCTGAACCTACGTGAGACTGTTGTGAGGTGACTGAACCTAAGTGGAGACTGTTGTGAGGCGTCTGAACCTAAGTGAGACTGTTGTGAGGCGTATGAACCTAAGCGAGACTGTTGTGAGGCGTCTGAACCTAAGTGGAGACTATTGTGAGGCGTCTGAACCTAAGCGAGACTGTTGTGAGGCGTCTAAACCTAAGTGGAGACTATTGTGAGGTGCCTGAACCTACGCGAGACTATTCCGGGTTTGACAGAAAGGGTTTCTTGAAAGGTGGTTGTGCGGGTTATGTTGATTGGCCGCTTGTGTCTTGTCTGCTGCTGGGGATATGGTGTTCGGGCTTACGATGATGGCCGAAGAGGGATTATTGTGTGGACTTACCTTTATGACCGCTGAAACGGGATGGTCGGGCTTACGATTGACGGGCGGGGAGATGAATGTTCACTGGCTAGAGTGAAAGATACTCGGGCTTACTATGGCGTCCGAAGAGGGATTTTTGTGCGGGCTTACCTTGACGGCCGCTGAAATGAGGTGGTCGGGCTTTCAATTGACGGCTGGGGAGATGAATGTTCACTGGCTGGAGTGAAAGGATACTCGGGCTTACTATGGCGGCCGAAGAGGGATTTAGCGTCCGAAGACGGAATGTTAGTGAGGACTAACGGGAATTTTAACGTCTGGAGACGGAATGTTAGGAATGTCTAACTGGGATTTAACCTCGGGGGAGGGGGTGTTAGAAAGGAATAACTGGGGAATTTCACACTTTTGAGGGCCAAAAGGGGTAAATTCGAAATTATGGGAAGCTAAGGAGCCAAAGTGGCAAAGAAACTTTTAGGGTGTAAAAGAGTCCGGCCGGACTGGGATTCAAATTGGACAGATTTTAATCAGCACCAGCGCCAACGCCAAACCAGTCCAAATTCTCCATTTCAGGCGAGAAAGAAGTGAGAAAAGAGAGAAATTTCTTCCACTTTTTGCGAGTTTTGTTCGAATCTTCGCGGGATAATCATTATGGACGCCGGATTAGGGCCACGGGCTCGTCACAGGAGGACCGACAATGAGAGAGCGAGGTTGAGGATGACGGTGCGGACCACCGCTCTTCCCATGGATCCAACCGAGTTTTATCCGGCTCGGGACACTCATAAATCCAAGGAAGGGATCACGAGACAGGTAAACATCCTCTAAATTTCGTTAATTTTCAGAATGTGTATTCTTGAATTTTAGGAATTTGATTAGGATTGAGTTAGGGCTTTTGGCTTTGCGGTGTGCCTTTGTCGAAATTGACTAGAGCTTAGTTCAATTGACATTATGGGTAGACAACATAAAAGTTTTGGTTGCAAAATTCCATGTCTAGGGGTAAGTTTAATTCGGGACGGAGTAATTTTTTGAAATGTTTGAAAGTTCCGACTTCGACGGATTTTTCGAGATGTTTTGAAAGTTTCGAGTTCGAAGGATTTTTCGAAATGTTTTGAAAGTTCCAAGTTCGACGGATTTTTCGAGATGTTTTGAAAGTTCCGAATTCGACGGAGTTTTCGAAAGGTTTTGAAAGTTCCGAATTCGACGGATTTTTCGAAATGTTTTGAAAGTTTCGAGTTCGACGGACTTTTCGAGATGTTTTGAAAGCTTGAACCGTGAATATTCTGACTGGGACAGGAATATTTTTAGGAGAAAATAGCTATATCTGCGTTTCATCATCTTGATATGCGCCTGTGCATTTTGTGGATGTTATCTCTGTAGTAACGTACTTTTGTCGTGTTCACCTACAGGGCGAGGGCCGATTGATGTACACAACTTGAAGAGCAGGGGAGCCTTTGAGGCGATCCGTGCGCTGTTGGAGATACTCCCAGACGAGGCTCGGGATGGAGAGAGGAGTCCATGGCAGTTCGTGGTTGACTCCAGTTTGGCAAGATTTATTAGCGCGTTAGCCGCGGTGGCTTCGACGCAGAGGACGAGGGTTCTGCATGTCGCTCTGAGCGAGTACTGGTGGGATATGACCCACACATTCCATTTCAGGTGGGGGGAGGTGACCGTGACTCCCATTGATTTTGCAGCGATTACTGGGTTGCCATTCTAGGCAATAATGTTGTGTGGGTGGATGGCTACACCTAGGAGCAGTTGTCGAAGCTGCTTGGTTTTGACATTACCGATGCCAGGGGCTTGGGTATTCGGTACGGGCCGATGGAGGCTCATCTGAGGAGGGGCATTGAGGCGTATTTGGCGGGGTCCCCGAGGATGATAGCAGAGTGCCTGGCTCGAGGGTTTTTATGGTTCGCTTTGTCAGCTACCCTATTTCCCACAGCTGACACGTCATGTAATTTTCCTCTGCTTGGCTCACTGACCGACTTGGAGGCCGTGAGAGGGTTTACATGGGGAGAGGCCGGTCTGGCCGAGCTCTATCATGCTTTGGATAGATTCTCTCGGGGAGATGAGAACACTTTAGGCTGTTTTCAGTTTGCCTTGGATGTGAGTTCCTTTCTTTTTCTCTTCCTTGTCTCATTGGTACTCGTATGTATCTACTTTGTAACTGATATAACTTTCCATGTGTTTGACAGGTGTGGTTCTTGGAGTTGTTCCACCCGCAGAGGTGGGAGAACAGGGAGGAGTATGCGCCCTTGTTCTCTGCCATGTTGAGTTGGCAGAAGGCGGCGAGGAAGCCGGCAAAGTCGAGGGAGAGCACTCGGCTGACTAATGAGGAGGTGTATCTGGCCATGATCCGAGACTTTTCTCCGCGGATCCAGCTGACTTGGTGGAGTCGGATTGATGCTTTTGTGGTGCATGCCGCTAGGGATGTTACACGTCGGCGGAAGCTGCTGGTGGGGCTTCATTGCGACGCGATGTACTTGGGTGAGAGGGTGACTTATCAGCATGGTCCGGGGTCCATTCCTTTGGTTCCGATGGACCCGCCTCCTCACATGCAGTATCTTATGCTGATACCAATGGAGGATTTGCAGCGGTACAGGCAGGGTGTGTCCTATGCCGAATTCATCATAGAGGACGCCGACTATGATGTCTTCCTGAGGACGAGGCTGAGGAGCCCGCATGTGTTGCATAGAGAGGGCGAGGGCCCTGCCTATCCCCGGGACTACCCGCTCCCTCGCACTCGGCTGGCGTATGAGGGGCTTGATGGTTCTCGTAGGCGGCTGATGGTCCCCATTCCGAAGGAGGCGAGGCCTCGTATAGAGTGGATCCCGATGCTTCGGTGAGTGGTTTGTTTCAATTTTTTGTACTTGATAGTAGCATTCTGCAAATGTTGCATATGTGCTGTCTATTTGTCTTTTGATGACTTTCCTAATTTGCAGGAGTCTGGCCGTACTTGCAACCAGGCCGTGAGACGTATGGATGGGATAGCCAACTACTCCAGGAGGCTCGTGGAGTTCCTGCGGTGTAGTTCCCGGAGGAGCGCGGTTGTGCATGAGTCGATGCCGTCTAGGCCGTCTGCAGCGAGAGACTCGTCTGCCTCTACAGCTGGTGGGGCAGATTTTACGCAGGGGTTCAGCCAGTTCTCTGGTGAGATGGCGGGGTTCGAAGCTCGTCACTCTTCGTATTCGGGACACGAGTGAGGAGAGTCCTCGGGGACACAGGCGCGGAGGCGGCACTTCTCGTATTCGCGCCTTGAGGAATTTGGGGATTACCTGTCCTCTGTGGTTCCGGCTGCGGCGGGGCAGTATTACGAGTGCTCGGATGACGAGCAGGACTCTGAGTAGTCCTCTTTTTTTCCTAGACAATTAGGTGTATTGCCCAAACAATTTGATTTGTACTTGAAAGGTCCTTTGAGGCGAACCCTTGAATTTTGAATATTTATTTAGTGATTACCTTCCTTTATTTTTGGGAAATAAGCAAGTAGGTTGATCAAAAAATAAATAATAATGGGACATGCATAAAAATTCGAACTGGTCAAAATTTATATCTATATGCACTGTTATTTAATTAATTGCACTGTTGCACGAGCCCGGGGCTGATGTGATGTCGGCAGTGGATGATTAATCATACTGTGATGATGTCGCCCGATTTTTGAAATCAAACGGAGTCGCCACGCCATTTTTGTTTTAAGGGCCAAAACTTTGAAAAATGTCCGAGATCAGAGATTTGGGTTCGGAGGTCACGTTACACGCCGGGAAGAACGTTAGTGTTCACCCGGAATGCCTCGTAAAACGAGTCTTCCAAACATTTAAAATCATTTGTGTGTGTGTGTGTGTGTGTTACTTTGGCCAAAATAAATTGAAACTGAGAAAAGTAAAATTGGAATTTCTTTATAAGACTTTGAAAAAGTCCCATGATTTTTGGTATGATTTTTGGGTTGAGTTTTGGTGCTCAAAAGATTTTTGGAAGTTGAAAACCCATTCTGCCAGAATGAAAAAGGCAGTGGACACTTGACTTTGAAATGGACTTAAGGGCTTCAAAACTTCATAATCTGAGAAAACTCAGAGAATGAAAGTTGTCCCAGACACCTTAAATAAGATTTCTGTGAAAGAATTTTCCATTTTGGAGATGATTTGAGGACCCAAAACCTTCTGGAAATCTTAGATATGAGATCTGGACTTCCAGAGACTGGTGATCTGACCTTCAAAAGAAAATTTGAAAAATGGAGTTTTACTCACGAAAAAAATAAAGTAAAAATATTTCTGGAAATCTATGTATGTTGGCTACAAAAATTGTTTTGTAGTCAACACCAAATTCCAAGTTTATCTGTGTCCAAAAAATTAGACCATGGACTGGGGTCTTAGAAAATTGCTACTGGACAGCAACTTCTCAAGAAGGAAAACATGATTTTAAAGGGGTTTTTGCATCCATGCTTGTCCCCATTTCCTTAGGCTTTGATTAGTGATCACTTGAAATTTTAGTGGTGAATCAACTATATCAAGCCATCCTTAGGGTACATTAGGACTAAGCACTTCATTTGCTTGGGAAGGGGAATTTTATCCTTTGAAAATGAAGATTTGATGTATGAAAATGATTTTTAGGGTTTTGAAATTGCATTTGCAAGTAAGTAAGAACACTTTGAAGAGAATTTTGATCCTTGTAGAAGATCAACCATGGAGATGAACTTCCATGGTGATCTTCTTGGATCTAGGGCAAGAAGATGAACAAACTACATTTTGGAGTTTGAAAATGCATGCATGGATGAGAGATTTTAGGGTAAGAAGAGGGAGGTTATACCTATCTTCTTTTGAGTTTGTGTTGAATGGATTAAAGGCTTGAATGTGTTTAGGGTTTGAATTTGAGAGTGAGTGGGGTGATTTGGGAAGATAATCAAGAAAAGAGTGACAATTCTAGTGAATTCTCACTATTTTCTCCCTATTTTCGCCAAGGTGCAGTTGTGAAAATGTGTTGTCCCCCTTATTTCTGTGACTGAAGGCCTCAATTTATAGGCCCTGGAATTTTACATTCTTGTCCTCGCGGATGGTCTTGATGGCGTGCCTGGTGCATTAAATGCTGCACCAGGATTTGGACAGGAAGAATAAAATTCAAATTAAGCCACCAGAAAATGTTCCAGCCACTTCCATTTCGGGTTTTTGACCCTTCTTTTGCTTTTTAGGATTCTTTCCATGGTTTATCTTTAAATGGCAATGCCTAATCTACCCCCACTTTGTTAGAAATGTTAGGAATTGTTAAAAATGTTAGAAATGTTAAAACTTTCGTTAATTTTCTAACGAAAATTCTAACAACTCAAATTGGAGCACTTACAGTAGCCCCTCGGCGACGGCGCTTTCGAAGGAAGCGGGGTCGTCGATAAGAGTAAGGCTCCATATTTGACAGGATGATCAAGTGATCGAGTGGCTGAACCTAGCGATAGGCTACCTACGTATCCTTAAGAGGAATCAAGCCAGTCGTAGTTCGGGTCTTTGACCCTGGAATGACTATTTTGAGGCGTCAACCTGGTGAGCGAGTTCTGCAGTCGATTGCTGAGAGGAACTCTGCTGGGGATAAGAGATGACCATTTTGGTCTGATGGCTGGAGTTGTATATCCGCTCTGCTGGGGATAGGAATGACCATTTTCGGTCTGAAATTGTATATCCGCTCTGCTGGGGATAAGAGATGACCATTTTCGGTCTGATGGCTGAACCTAATGACAGGCTATCTACGTATCCTTAAGAGGAATCAAGCTAGTCGTAGTTCGGGTCTGTGACCCTGGAGTGACTATTTTGAGGTGTCAACCTGGTAATGATGGCGTTTTAGGTGCCTCAGACCTTGAAGATGGCATTTAGGTGCCTCGGACCTTGATGATGGCATTTTAGGTGCCTCGGACCTTGATGATGATGGCGTTTCAGGTGCCTCGGACCTTGATGATGATGGCTTTATAGGTGCCTCGGACCTTGATGATGATGGCTTTTTAGGTGCCTCGGACCTTGGTTTAAAACGTTTTCCCATAATGGTTTGGGAAGGATGGTCCTTCGGTGGACTTCGTCTGCTGCCGGAGGAGAGGGTGACCGTGCTGGTCGAGTGGCTGGACCTATGGTAGGCTACCTACGTATCCTTAAGAGGAATCAAGCCAGTTATAGTTCGGGTCTGTGACCCTGGAGTGACTATTTTGAGGTGTCAACCTGGTAATGATGGCATTTTAGGTGCCTCAGACCTTGAAGATGGCATTTTAGGTGCCTCGGACTTTGATGATGGCGTTTTAGGTGCCTCGGACCTTGATGATGATGGCGTTTCAGGTGCCTCGGACCTTGATGATGATGGCTTTTTAGGTGCCTCGAACCTTGATGATGATGGCTTTTTAGGTGCCTCGGACCTTGGTTTGAAACGTTTTCCCTTAATGGTTTGGGATGGATGGTCCTTCGGTGGACTTCGTCTGCTTCCGGAAGAGAGGGTGACCGTGCTGGTCGAGTGGTTGGACCTATGGTAGGCTACCTACGTATCCCTAGTGGGAATCAAGCTAGTCGTAGTTCGGGTCTGTGACCCTGGAGTGACTATTTTGAGGTGTCAACCTGGTAATGATGGCGTTTTAGGTGCCTCAGACCTTGAAGATGGCGTTTTAGGTGCCTCGGACCTTGATGATGGCGTTTTAGGTGCCTCGGACCTTGATGATGATGGCGTTTCAGGTGCCTCGGACCTTGATGATGATGGCTTTTTAGGTGCCTCGGACCTTGATGATGATGGCTTTTTAGGTGCCTCGGACCTTGGTTTGAAACGTTTTCCCTTAATGGTTTGGGATGGATGGTCCTTCGGTGGACTTCGTCTGCTGCCGGAGGAGAGGGTGACCGTGCTGGTCGAGTGGCTGGACCTATGGTAGGCTACCTACGTATCCCTAGTGGGAATCAAGCCCTTACGTAGTTCGAAATCTTTGCGAGGATGGAATCGAGGGGTTCCTTTGGCTTTTGTTGGGGAAAACGGGATTCCGTTAACTTTGCTGGGGAAATTCAGACGTATTCGTCGGGAAAATCGGTCTTACGTTTTACTGCCGTTGATGATTTTGATGAAAGAAACGGGATTCCGTTATCTTTCTCGGAGAAATCGGACTTACGTTCTACTGCCGTTTGATGATTTTGATGAAAGAAATGGGATTCCGTTATCTTTCTCGGAGATGATTTTGATGAAAGAAACGGGATTCCGTTATCTTTCTCGGAGAAATCGGACTTACGTTTGACTGCCGTTTGATGATTTTGATGAAAGAAATGGGATTCCGTTATCTTTCTCGGAGAAATCGGACTTACGTTTGACTGCCGTTTGATGATTTTGATGAAAGAAACGGGATTCCGTTATCTTTCTCGGAGAAATCGGACTTACGTTTGACTGCCGTTTGATGATTTTGATGAAAGAAACGGGATTTCGTTATCTTTCTCGGAGAAATCGGACTTACGTTCTACTGCCGTTTGATGATTTTGATGAAAGAAACGGGATTCCGTTATCTTTATCGGAGAAATCGGACTTACGTTTGATTGCCGTTTGATGATTTTGATGAAAGAAACGGGATTCCGTTATCTTTCTCGGAGAAATCGGACTTACGTTTGATTGCCGTTGATGATTTTGATGAAAGAAACGGGATTCCGTTAACTTTCTCGGAGAAATCGGACTTACGTTTGACTGCCGGAGAGTTCTTTTGAAGAGGGGTTAACTTAGGTTGAATTTGGTTAACCCTGTTAAGTCTAGGATCAAATTGCAGAGTTCTGGATTTTTAAAGGGCAAAAGGGTCTTTTTGACCCTTCAATTTGGTCCGCGCGGATAGGAGCGTGACCTGGACTGATTTTAAAAGGGGGCCGCCGTCTTTTCTTCTTCTTCCTTGCTATTTTGCAGTCTTTGAGAGAGAGACGAGAGAGAGAAGGCAAAACCGCCATTGTTGGCCTAGGAAGCTCAAAATCCTTCCGATTTTTTCGATTTTTTAAGCAATGGAACACGGGGAAGCTGCTATCCATGGTCAAGGACGCGGTCCGGTTGCCGAGAGGCGATTAGAACTTGTTCGAATGAGGAAACATTATACACTTTCGCAATCGATTGCGGAGGAGCATTACCCCGATGCTTGGCAACATTGGGCTTCTGATCCGAGTCTTTGAACGGTATACTTCGAATCTCTTCGATCCCTTTGTCAATTTTTGTTTGAAATTGATTTTTGGTGATTTTTCTTTTTTTTTTTTGAAATCCAAAAATTATGAATGAAAATCCGGAAATTATGTTCTTGGTTTTGAATTTTGATTTTGGTGCTTCGCATGTTGTAATGAATATATGGGTGACTCAAATATGCATTTTGTTTGGAAAAAGAATTGGCATTTTTGCCATTTTTTTTAATGTCCGAAAATTGTAGTGAAAAATTCGAAAATCGTGACTTGAATTTCGAAAATTGTGTTCTTGACACTAAAATTGGATTTTGATGTTGTGCATGTTGCAATGAGTATATGGGTAACTCAAAAATGTGCATTTTGCTTGGGGAAAGAATCGGCATTTTTGCCATTTTTTTTTTTGAAACATGAGATGATGAGAATTTTCTCAAATTCTGGACGGACCTTTTTGTTGCAATGACATGAATGTATGCATGTATGCTTCCTTTTCTTTTTTTTTTTTTGCAATGAGATGATGACTCCATGAATGATATGTATGCATGTTATCTTAAGAAAATGGGACGGAGTTTTCACTTCCGTTGAATGAATGTATGCATGTAGGATTTTTTTGCAATGAGATGATGAATGAGATGGATGTATGATGATTTTTTTTTTTTGAAAAGTGGGACGGATTTTTGCTTCCGTTGAATGAATGTGTGAATTTTTTTTTGTATGAATGTTGATTGGGATTTGCTGAAAACTGTCTTCTTTTTGTGCGAAAGAAAAGGGGGCTAGGTTCATTGCATGCCGTTATGCTGCCGAATTTTCTTCAGAACTTTGTGTTGCATGTGTATGCTTTTTTTTTTTGTGCAAATGCAAATGCAGGCTCTCTCTTTTTTTTTTTAACATCTTTCTTTTTTTTTTTTTGAAATCGCAGGGCGGAGATGGCTTCGTGTCGAAGCAGCTGAGCAAGATGAAGACTTGGGGGTCAGTGGAGTCTGTGATCTACTTGTGGGACCGGCTTCCGATTTTGGGTAGGGGGGCGATGATGAGTCCGAGACAGATCGTCATCGAGACAGGATTGTATGAGTTTATTGAGAGCTTGAGGGGGTTGGTTAAGTTCCCTAAGAGTAAGGGTCTGTTCTTCGCTTTGGCCCATCATTGGTGGGACGCGACCCACACTTTTCATTTCTTCTGGGGCGAGGCTACGGTTACGCCTTCCGACTATGCTGCGATCACGGGTCTGTCCTTTAATGGACGCAGCATTGAGTGGCGGGATGGTTACAGCGACTTGGACCTGCAGGCCCTTCTGGGATTTTCCCCTATTCCCAAAAAGGGGATGGGGATGGAGTATGATGTGGTCGAGGGAAAGATTGTGGAGTGTATTCGGAGCTATGAGGACGGGGATGAGAGGATAGGCGCTGAGCAGATTGCTAGGGCCTTTTTATGGTTTGCATTTTCGAGCACACTGTTTGGACATGCCGAGGGGACGGCCGTTTTTGCCTTGCTGAGGTCCCTGGAGGACGTGGAGAGAGCCGGAGAGATTTCCTGGGGGGAGGCCGGGCTGGCAAAGCTTTACTTTGCTCTGGATAGATACAGCCGGAAGGCTGTGAGTTCCTTCTACTGCTTCGAGTTTCCTCTAGAGGTATAAGCTTTCTTTTTGCTTTCCCTCTTTTCTTTAAGCACGTATTCTTTTTCGTACTTAATTGATTGGATTTTTACCTTTCGCAGGTATGGGCTCTAGAGTTCTTTCACGTCACGATGTGGCGGCAGCCGGCAGAGTACATCGGGGCATATCCGGCCATGCGTTCCTGATCCATGTTTGCCCGGGAGGAGAAGGGTTCCAGGGGGTGCACGACCCTCAAGTACCCGGATTGTCTGCCTTTGGTGAGAGCTGAGACAGATGAGGGGATGATTTTCTACCCCTGGGACCATTTTGGTGCGGAGCAGCTGAAGGGCGCTGAGATATGGACCGTGCAGCGGAGGATCCTGAGAGGCTTGACCTGCGACATGTATTATCTGGGAGAGAGAGTGACGCGCCAGCATGGCGTGAATTCGCCTTTGATGGCTCCGGTGGAGCCTCCTCCTGACATGATGCATCCGAGTGAGAACTCGGAGACTTGGGATGCTCATCGAGCCGGCCAGCACTTCTCGACATTCGTGGCAGCCGAGTCATACTCGCATTTTCTCTTGTGGAGGTTGAAGCCGCCTCAGGTTCTTGAGAGAGAGGGGTTGGGGGTCGCGCGGTACCCTCGATCAGATTTTTCGTATGTCCAGGACGGGGTTAGGTTGAGAGTACAGATCCCCGTCCCCGATCGGGTTCCACGAGCTTTTCGGCCTCGTCCAGATATGAAGGTATGGCTTCTCCTTCTCTCTTTTTTTTGCTTTTGTCTTTTGCTTTCTTTTCTGTCATTATTTCTGAAGCTTTTGTTTCCGTGCAGTTCCCGCCCAAAGTAGTGGAGAAGCTGACGAATCAGGTGATCGGGGCAAAGAGGTTTATCAAGAATATGGTCATTTGTGGGTCTGCTCAGGGCAGGAGGAGACGAGCACCGCCGGCGCCTGTCGAGAGGGAGACTTCCCCTATTCCTTCCGAGCCTTCTTCTGAGACTCCTCTTTCTCCTCTCATTGATCCCCGCGTGGTACTACCTTCGGATCACGTCATTCTCGGAGATCCATATGGACAGGGACATGTCTGGCACCACGGTGGGTCTTCCTCGCATGTCCAGGAAGCCGACGCATTTTCGTTTGGGTACGACTTCTTTGCAGATCTTGGCTTGCCGTATCAGAGCGTGCCGGTTGGTCCTGACGAGCCTCTCTCTGGAGACGAGGACGATTCTGAGCCCGAGATTTTCAGGGCTACTGAGGAGGCGGGCCCAAGCCGCAAGAGGGATCGGGGAAAAGCCCCAGCCACCGAGGATTCTGACTGCGATGCTTTCGGGATTGATGATTTTTTTTTTTGAGATTGATTATGAGATTGTACAGTTTTTTTTTTTTTTTATGTACACTCTTTTTCTTTTGGAATGTAATAATTTAGGATTATTATTATTTATTTTTTTTATGAATGCGATGCAGTATGAATGCAATGTTGCATGAGCCTTGGTTTTTTGATAAGGGTGTGAGTATTGGGTATAGAACTGTTTGGGCAGGTTTTGCTCAGGTTTTGAGCAGTTGGGATGAAAATATTTCCTCCGTGGTGCAGCAGTTTGAACTGCTGCAGATTTTTTTCTGGGTGACAATTCTGTCCGCGCGGATGGGCTTGAAATCTGACAGAGTTCATTTATTTCGGTGGTTGGATCTGGTTTGGCCCATAAATGCCACCTGAAACTTCATCTTCTTCAGTTCAAACTGGAATTTCGGGAGAAAGGAGGGAAAAGTCATGGAAATGCCCAAAAATTCTCCAAAATTGTCCAAAGAAATCCAAATGTCATTCTTTGAAAAGTTCAAGGAGTGGTGTAGAGAGATTATGCAAGAGAGGAGGTCATTTTTCGAAGAAAGGTACAAGGTGAAGTGCTTATGGTCCCTCAAAGAATTGGTTCCGGACTATGACCTCTTGAGAGCTTCTTCCTCATTTTGGGATATTAGAAGGCACGTCTTTTGCCTTTCCTACAATGAAGTGGTTCCGACCGTCGAAGAATTTCGGGCTTTGCTTGGTGGCCCGGAGGTGGAAGAGATTGCGGTTCCTTTGCCCGGAGGGGCCTCTTTCGTTGATAGGTTGTGCAACCTCCTTCATCTTTCCCCGGAGGAAGCACAAGGTATGATCCGTAGTCCCGATCACTTTGATATTTCCGGTCTTCCTGATATATTTAGGATCTTAGGCTTGATTGATGATGCCTATTGGGATGCTTTTGCACTTTGCATGTTTGGTACCTTGTTCATGGTCTATTCTTTTGGGATCTGTCATCGGTCTCTGCTGGATATCGTTGTTCATTGTCGCTTGGGCAGAGATGTTGTACCTTTGATCCTGGGGGAGACTTTTCATGCTCTCGATAGGCTGGCTACCGGGAGACGGTATTGTAAGTGCTCCAATTTGAGTTGGTAGCGTTTTCGTTAGAAAGTTAACGAAAGTTTTAACATTTCTAACATTTCTAACTATTCCTAACATTTCTAACAAAGTGAGGGTAGATTAGGAATTGCCATTTAAAGATAAACAAGGAAAAGAATCTCAAAAAGCAAAAGAAATTGGAAAAATCCGAATTGGGCAAGTTGAAAAACATAAAGTGCTGGAATTTTGAATTTTATTCCTCCTGTCCAAAGCCTGCAGCCTCGAGATGAACAGTGCACGCCTACGGGAACCCTCCGCGCGGACATATATGACATTTCCAGTGTCCTATAAATTGAACCCTCCTCTCTCAGTTTAAGGGAGGAATTTGATCACAAAGAACGAAGTTCGCGAAATATAGAGAGAAAACAATGGAATCCCTTGATTGCCACCTTTTCTCTTGAATCTTTCCCAATCAAATACCAAACACACCAAACCTTGATACTCCTCAAGCCAAACACCAAATCTTGATATTCCTCAAGTCAAATTCCAAGCCTAGGAAGATAGGGTGTCACCATTGGTAAAGCCCTCCTTCTCAAAACCCTAGAATTCTCTTTTGATCTCTTGATCATCTTGTTCTTCTTACTTTGACTTATTTTATGTCTAGTTTAACTTGAGTTTTGACCTAAGATGGTCATCTTGAAGTTCATCTTCATGAATGACCATCTCAAGTGGTCCACATTTTAGATCTTTAGTCAATTCTTTCTCCTTGGTTTCATCTTTACAAAACCCCCTTTCCTTTGCAAAGGACATGTTTCAACCCCATAAATTCCCCAAGGATGACTTGAATATGATAACCACTCAATAAAGAGTAGTGGTATCAGGTCTAGGGATGAAAATGGGGTGAACATAGATGCAAATCCCCCAAAAATCACATTTTCCCTCAAGAACATCTTGCTGTCCAGTAGCATTGTTCTGGGACCTCAGTCCATTTTCTTATTTTTTGGACCCAGTAAAACTTGGAATTGGGTGTTGAATACAAAACACTTTTTGTAGCCAACATCCAGATCTTTCCAGACATATTTTTATTTTATTTTTTGAGTAAGTAAAACTCCTTTTTTCAATTTTTCTTTAAGAGGCCAGTTCATCAGATTCTGGAAATCCAGATTTCACATCTGAGATTTCCAGAAGGTTTTGACCCCTCAAATTACTTCCAAAATGGAAAGTTTCTTTGCAGAAACCCTATTTAGGGTGTTTTAAGCAACTTTAATTCTCGGACTTTCCCCAGATTCTGAGGTTTTGAAGCCTTTAAGTCCATTTCAAAGTCAAGGGTCAACTGCCTTCTTTCATTCTGGCAGAATTGCTTTTCAAATCCAAAAATCTTTTGAGTGCAAAGACTCAACCCAAAAATTCTCCAAAAAATCATGGGATCAGTTTAAAGTCTTAAAAAGAGATCCCAATTTTCACTTTTCCCAGTTTCAAACTATTTTGGTCAAAACACACACACACACACACACACACACACAACAAAAGGATTTCAAATGTTTGGAAGACTCGTTTTGCGAGGCGCGTCGGGTGCACACTAACGTCCTTCCCGACGCGTAACATGACCTCCGAACCTAAATCTCTGATCTCGGGCTTTTTTCAAAGTTTTGGCCCTTAAAATAAAAATGGCGTGGCGACTCCGTTTTGATTTTCACAAAAAAAATCGGGTACATCACAGTGGCGACTCTGCTGGGGACTAAGCTTTTTTTTTTTTTTTAAAAAAAAAAATGGTATTTGGTATATTGGTGGAAACCACTAAATTTCCCGTTATCGCCTCCTAACACGAGTCGGGGATAAATTGTGGTCTAACAATCCCACGTACCGGTATCATCGTTTTCAAAAAAAAAAAGAAAAAGCTTTTGAGGGTCAAGCTTCCGTCCCGACATTTGGAATCCTTTGTTTTGTGTGTGTGTTGATTTTTGCACATTTTTCGTGTTTGTTTTGGCCGCCTCGGAAAAAGTCAAAATTTTGACTGTCGGAATAATGTCCCTAATCGTTGGAATTTTTGTGATTATGTGCTTATGTGCTCATTAATTTTCAAAAAAAATTTCCAAAAAAAAAAGATTTTTCAAAAAAAGAAAATTTCCAAAAAAATCATGCATCATACTTTTAAGACACATAAAAAAAATTCTATTTTACTCGTAAAAGAAGATAGACTCAAGCTTGCACACTACGCGCACGTTGACCGTACACCGCACACTACGTCCTTAACCCGGGAAATCCTTGTCGCGGTCCGTTTGGTCTTATTACGCCTCTCGGACGAGCACAGACTACCCAAACATCCCATGGAGCCTCGTGTCGACCATGCACTTGTCCGTGACACACTTTGTCCGAGACCCGGTTGGTTTTTAGTCCGGGTCTCGTGTCATGCCCCGTCCGTGTATAGACCTTTCCTTTCAAGCCTTTGTCGGCATACCGACTCAATATCTTTCGGGTCCCTAATCGCCGAAGTTCTCGCCGGTTTTCCGCCGCAGACTTTGACCAAGATATTGACCGGCGCCTTGACTTCGGCTCGATCGGCACAAATTATACATCGACTCCCAAAGATGACACCGAGTCATCAAGGATTAATGATTATTCCATGCCTAATTACGGCCTAATTGACGACAAGTCAAGATCAATCGTGGACATTCATCGCCCAAATCATGCCGACTTTACTGTCGAGCTCTCTGACATGATCTTGACTTTGACGTCGCCTTTGTCCGTAATTTACATCGAATGCTCATTAAGACCGGATTACCCGCCGTACTTCTAGGATCGTTTTTCTTTCGGTCGGTGGGACCCGCTTGCCCTATAGGACCCTCGCCCGGGGTTGTCCACCCCGGGAGGTCGAAATACAGTGTGGAATACGAGGGGCTTATAGACGTAGTGACGGGGCCCACTGATCCAGAATCGAGTAGTTCGAAAAAAAAGAAGAGCAATCTTTTCCAACCGATTAGGTTAATAAAACGTGTTTTAAGTAAACATGAACAAATAATCGCATGTTGCATGAGCCTAAGAGCCCAAACACCTACCCTCCTTCAATTCCCGCCATCCGAACCCTCGTGTCTTTCCCCCAGCCTCCGCGTAAAGCTTGGTTTCGGCACCGGTCACCGTTTAATCGCTGGGAAGAGTCAAGTGCCTCATCGCCTTCGCCGTTTGTTTCAACTCCGGGTTTCGTAATGTCTCGCATCAGCCCGGTAACGAGGAGGACAACGTCACTCCGCCTCCCGGACTCCTCGCATGTAACAAAGCAATGGAATCGCTAGCGTAACGTATGAGAATGCGACAGAAGCACAAATTAATAGCCTTATCGAGGCTATTAAGAGCCATGGTTTGGCCGCCGCCTCAATCCCGATGGCACCTTCACCGTGGAAGAAGAGGATGACCCCAATCCCAATCTCGGTCGCCCGATTACTCCAGATGCCACCACCAACCTCCTTCGGTGCTACCGTAACACATGTTCCTCGATCTCGGGTCGACCACCGGATCCATGCACCCGATGGGACGAATCCGCTCACAGCCTCCTCTGGGGGCAAAGTCAAGATTTTAATGTCCTCTCATGGTTGGGATACCTCGAATGCCACAAAGATTGGAATCCCACCTCGCCTTGGAACCGATCAATCCGCACCTTCACATCAACAGCCACAATTTGGAATGCCGCCACAATCTGGTTCTGGGCCACGCCAGAGCCCTCCTCGTAATGGTACTGGTTCCGCTGCTCCTCACACAGCCTTTCACAAATCCATTCACTCGCACTTCTACGGGTTATCAAGCCTTCATCCCGGCTTTCATCCGAATCACCAGACCACAAGTATCCTCTCGGTTATGCATCCTCGCCACAACCAGCCATGCAATTCAACAACCAGGACAAGAACCCGCACTTAAGCCTACTTATGGGCCTCACTCCGAAAATCCAAGCCATATGGCTACCTCGTATCTCGCTCCATCTTCTCTCGCCGATTGAAGCCAACAAAGAAGTCGCCGGGTTCTATCCTTTTGCCCCAGCCTCCTACCTACACTCCCTGTGGTAATTTGGGCCAAGGACAGTTTTCACCTATGCTCCGGATATGGTATTCTTTCCACCAATGCACCACCAACAGCCTAGTCCTCTTCCTAGCTCAAATATCGCTCAGAATTCCCGCTCCGCCTTTGGATCCCCAATTGGCTTGGTTTATGGAGCAACACAAGGAAATGAAAGCACAGATTGCCGAATTGACCGCCAAAAAGAACACCGCTCTTCGGCCTACGTATCCCGACTCGATTGTCCCCCGCCTCACAAGTTTGTGATGCCCACTCTGGAATTGTTTGACGGGAGTGCATGCCCTAAAACTCACTTGGACACCTATACTTTGGCAATGAAGGCTAAGGGATGCACAAACCAAATAGCTGGCCGATTACTTTAGTCTCTCTTTGAAGTCGTGGCTTTGAAATGGTTTTTCCGATTGCAGCTCAAGCTAGGGCTACTTGGGAACAAATTACCGCATTTTCACGTATAAGTATAAAGCCAACTTGGAGTGGGAGACAAACAGAGTTGACCCGCAAACAACGATGCAAATACTTAATGAGAATATTGGGGATTTCTATAAGAGATGGAACTTAAAGCTCAGTGAAATGGCCATTCCTCCTCTCGACGAGGAGCAAGCTTAGACATCTTTCGCCATGCTTGAAGCCGCATTTGAGAGCTTCCTCACCACTTTCCCTACGCCGACTTGCGTGCAATGGTTAATTCCGGCTAAGTTTGAAAAGGCTTACAATCGGCCAGCCGATCGTCGCACTCCGCCTACGGATATCGGGCTCCTCCCTCCAAAACTACTCTCACTTTCGCTAAAGGCAAAGAGGCGATCGGCTACGCGGACAGATCGTAACAATGCCACTTCCTTTGTTCCCAAGAAGCCCGATGCATCCAAATCCCGGCTCCAAGACTTGAGAAACTTTGGGATGCCTTTGAGTGATATCTTCAGAGGTTTGGTGAGAGAAGGTTTGCTCCGGCCTTTGGAAAATTATCGCCTAGAAACCCCAACGCTCCTTTGGATACCTCCAAGCATTGTGCCTTTCATCGCACTACGGGCACTGACGGATGATTGCGTCCCCGAAAAAGGCCATCCAAGGGTTGATTGAGCAAGGGAGGTTAGAGATGCCCGAAGGACCTAATACTATCAATAACCCGCTCCCTAACAACATACGAAAGTGTCAACATGATCGAGTTTGGTGGTTCAAGCCTTGTGGGCACAATGGAGTTTGACTCGCCCCTTTGCAAGGTCAATGAACCACTATCGCAGTAATGAAGATGGTTGGATTGAGCAAAAGTTGCCAAGGAAATCCCGATGGAAAGGTCTCGCAATAGCTCCCGCCTCCGGCCGAAGAATAGATGCATGGTTCAACAAAGAAAGAGCGGCTAGACCGGGGGGCTACCTATCTTTAAAATAGTCTTTTGAGTCAACCTTCGTAGGTTCTAGTACTTTTCTTTCACCTAAGTCCTTCCCGGACATTTGTCGTTGTAGTCCATTTTGGACATAGTGGTTAAGTGTCTAATTTTTAATATAAGTCTTTTTTCTTTTCTTGCTAGACTCGAGACATCATTTGCGCACCCACGTTACACTTAATTGAAATGGTTTTATCCAAAATGATCACTTGTGCTGCTCAACCACTAATTCTTCGAAAATGATTAATATTTAAACTAATCGGAGTGAGAAAATCAATTGATATCCTTCCCAAATTGGGGCTTACCAACTCCCCATCTTGCATCTCATATGCTCACATCCCTTTCATCATCATCATCTCGTTGCTCGATGAATTTGCATGGATCTTTTCTCATATAAAGCTTAAGCAAGCAATGAAGACTTAATCTCGTAGGGATTGCGGTTGAAACCTTTCACCCATAGGAAAGCCATTACCTCACCCTTACTAAACACTACCCTCTCATTTCAAGATCGGCGTGTTTTGAAACCCGGTTTAGCCATCATTTTTGCTCCATACTGAGAGAAAGTCCAAGCGAGCCCGAGAAGTTAGCTTCGAGAATCGGCGATGCGCAAATTATCTCAAGCCATGAAGGAAGGACAAAGATAATCCTCAACTCCTCGTGAAGCTTTCCAAGTCAAAAAAAAAAAAAAAAAAAAAAAAAAACAAAAAAAAAAAAAAAAAAAAAAAACAAAAAAAAAAAAAAAAAAAACAAAAAAACAAAAAAAGAAACAAAAAAAGAAGGATTTTAAAATCCTCACAATCTCGGATATAATTCCAAGCTCCTCAGGAAGCCTTCCAAAAAAAAAAAAAGAAGAAGAACTCAAAAGTCCCCGACATCTCAAGAAGCTCTCCAATGATCAAAAAGGAGCCTGAATTCTCGCAAGATCGCAAAAAGTTGTCAGTCTCTGACTTCCTCTTATCATTACCTTAAACCAATCCCAAGCCATCCTCTCAATTTTAGAGGATACTCCCATCACCATTACCCTCGCCCTTGGCCAAGTCAAAATCGACCTCTCATTCTTGGAGGCAATCAATCTTCCTCGCCATAGATTTCCCAAACACATCCCCGCGAGCCAACCTCTCATCTTTAGAGGTTCGCCAAGAAAGGCCTAGCCGACCTCTCATCTCAAGAGGTCATAATCTCCCAAATCACCCGATAGCCGATCGAAGCCCTAAAACCAACTACAGCCCCTACCTGGATAGCGCTTTCATTCTAATATCCTCGATGTCAGATCAAATTAATGCTTCATTGCTTGCTTAAATTGGAATCTAATCCATTTTGGTTCAAAATTACCAATCAAAGATTGTGCAAATTCAACCCTTCCCTTCATGTGAGCATATTTCATTTCTCCTCACAAACACTTGCCGTGGATGTCCCATCAAGCTTCGCATCCGTGTCTTTCATGGACACTCTAAGGGGATATGTTATTCAATCCTCCAAATCCTCAAAATCCCCAAAGGTCCTCGACCCTCGAATTTCAACATTCGTTCTCTTTTCATTCGGGATAGGCCCGAACTACGGCGACCCGAGCTCCTCATGATGGAGGGAACGTAGGCAACCGTAAATGGTCCTGGCCGAAATCACAAACAAATCTCAAAAAAGGAAAAAAATCCGGTCTCATCAAGTGATCGTCCCTATACACTTTCCGAGCTTCGATCCTCGATATCGCTGGTTTTCTCCTTGTGATTAATCAAAATATTTGTTCATATCAGATTTAGGAGTTGAATAACCCGAACATTAACAAAGGGTTTTAAGCATTTTGTGATCATCATGAATAAGACAATTTTTCAAGTGTCTCGACAAGTCTTCTCTCTCTACATCATAGGAAAATAGAGCCAAACACTGTCTTTCGTCGCCAGGGGCTTCCATACACTTTTCCACACCTTGTAACGCTTATACTCTCTCAAAAGAGTCAAACCTAAAGCGAGTGTGTATACACAAAATCGGGATTCATTCCCACTTTTTCAAAGATGTGCCCCCGCACGTAAACATTCCCGAGTCTTGTCCAAGAATCGGTTGACTAAGATCGAAAAGATGGGTGCCTCCTTGGTCACATGATGACTCTGTCCGCAATAGGACCGCCTGTGTTTCTTCACGCCGGGGCTTGCTAAGCGGTCCTCCTGTGTTCTCCTCAGACGCTCTCTTAAGATGGGACTTCTATAGTCATCCTTGGGTCCACATTGCGTTCTTCACTACGAGATAGATTCGCCAAGTCACTTCTTCAAAATCCGTGCTTTGCCTACTCAGATCCGGGGCTTTGTCAAGACGGTCTTTTGGACCCGAATTTTATCAAGAAAGAATTTCAAATTCGTAACTTGGTACACGGCAGCCTTCCCGTAGCATCGGAATTCAAAGATCGTGGTTTCTCCCGCATTAGCAATTCCATCAAATCATTCTCCTGATAAGGTTTCGCCGAGGTCACAGCTCACCCAAATGAAAGAAGCTTC
Organism: Adenophora triphylla var. japonica; assembly: GCA_022495995.1. Taxonomy (NCBI): domain Eukaryota; kingdom Viridiplantae; phylum Streptophyta; class Magnoliopsida; order Asterales; family Campanulaceae; genus Adenophora; species Adenophora triphylla. The sequence continues at coordinate 229,230 of JAFEMH010003414.1, forward strand.
ACTCATATCAACGTGCCCTAGAGCCCGTCGCATCGCCTTCAAATGACCAAGATTGAGAGAGAAAATTCCAATCAAGACCCGGATCCGAATCCAATCTCATCAAAATTGAGGTCCATGTGATACCGCCGACAAAACCTCACCAACAACCGCCGTTTAAATCGCGATCAAGGGTTCTCATCCCCCACATGCTCAAAATCTGCTCCAAACAGTTTCCAGACACATACATAACCATGCATCCCCACAAAAATCTCCCAAGGGCTCATGTAGCATGCACAAAACTTGAATCAATAGGAAAAATCCTAAGTGAATTGAAGATCATAAATCATAATTTCCCCGTCAAAAGCTTAGGCTAGGTGCATCTTCGAAAGCAAGTAAATGCATCATCTCGCAAACATATGCAAAGTGATACTCTCACAATCATTTTTGGCTCTACGCATGCATCTGTCATCATGAATGTCATATATGCATCTTCCTCTTCACTAACGAATGCAGTGAATTCAAACGTGAAATCAAATCCCCCTTTTCGGCAAGGATGATCTTCACCAAAGTCGGCCTCCAATGTCCACAAACGGATGAAGACAGCCTCCAAAGATCTACAGCTTGGCAAAGACAAGCTCCGGCGTCGCAACTTGCTAAAGACGACCCCCAATGTCCACAAATGGATGAAAATAACTCCCCAACGAAGACCACCTCCACAGTGTCTAACAAATCGGCCGAGACGCCAAGTTCTCAAATACAAATCGGCCGAGACGCCAAGCTCTCCAATACAAATCGGTCGTGACGCCAAGCTCTCTCCAATACAAATCGGTCGGACGCTACGCCAAGTTCTCCAATACAAATCGGTCGTGGACGCCAAGTTCTCCAATACAAATCGGTCGTGACGCCAAGCTCTCCAATACAAATCGGTCCGTGACGCCAAGTTCTCCAATACAAATCGGTCAAGGACGCCAAATTCTCGTAATGCAAATCTCGCCGGACGCCAAGTTCTCAAATACGAATCGGTCGTGGACGCCAAGTTCTCAAATATAATGCGGTCGAGACACCAAGTTCTCAAAAGCAAGAAGTCCCAATGTGAAGACAAGTTCAACAACTTCTACAAGGTTAACGATCACCAAGAAGATGCGACTCAACCAAATTCCTCCTTCAGTCAAAATGCCTCCAAACACAGCAAATCGTCACAGAAACCGTCCCACGAACGGCAACCCAACAACTCTTCATCAACATCAGCCGTAGCCTCACCCTTTCTGGCAAACTACAGTAAGCACAAAGACAGTGTATGAAAGCATATCTTAGTCAACTACTTTTCTAAAAGAACATTATCATCAAATCTCAGGGCGACTTCCCAAAAATAGTCAAACCACAGGGCGACTTCCCAAAAATAGTCAAACCATAGGGCGACTTCCCCAAAATAGTCAAACCATAGGGTGACTTCCCAAAAATAGTCAGATCTTAGGGCGACTTCCCCAAAACAGTCAAAACCTTAGGGTGACTTCCCAAAAACAATTTCAGACATAGGTGACTTCCCAAAAATAGTCAAACCATAGGGCGACTTCCCAAAACAAACAGTCGACATAGGCGACTTCCCAAAATAGTCAAACCATAGGGCGACTTCCCCAAAATAGTCAAACCATTGTGGCGACTTTCCAAAAATAGTCAAACCACAGGCGACTTCCCAAAAATAGTCAAACCATAGGGCGACTTCCCCAAAATAGTCAAACCATAGGGTGACTTCCCAAAAATAGTCGATCTTAGGCGACTTCCCCAAACAATCAAAACCTTAGGGTGACTTCCCAAAAAAAATGATTACATGTGGTGACTTCCCAAAATAGTCAAACCATAGGGCGACTTCCCCAAAACAAATGGGACATGTGGCGACTTCCCAAAAATAGTCAAACCATAGTAGGCGACTTCCCCAAAATAGTCAAACCATGTGGCGACTTCCCAAAATAGTCGATCATAGGGTGACTTCCCAAAAATAGTCAAACCATAGGAGACTTCCCAAAAATAGTCGATCATGTGGCGACTTCCCAAAAATAGTCGATCATAAGGCGACTTCCCAAAAATAGTCAAACCACTGGCGACTTCCCAAAAATAGTCGATCATAGGGCGACTTCCCAAAAATAGTCGATCATAGGGTGACTTCCCAAAAATAGTCAAACCACGGCGACTTCCCAAAATAGTCGATCATAGGGCGACTTCCCAAAAATAGTCGATCATAAGGCGACTTCCCTAAAATAGTCAATCCTCTGTGACCCCCTGCCATACCAATCCTTGGTCCATCCACTTGACCGACATTGATCACCTTTCTTCCCGATGGTTCTCGTAAGTCCGAGTCTTCCCAAAGAAGAACACCTTCAAATAGCCTCCATCGTGTACCGAACCTCAACTTAGGTTCATACTCCCGAACTAAGTCTCCATTTAGGTTCATACTCCTGAACAAGACCTCAACTTAGGTTCATACTCCTGAACTAAGTTCCCATTTAGGTTCATACTCCTGAACCAAATCTCAACTTAGGTTCATACTCCTGAACTAAGTCTCCATTTAGGTTCATACTCCTGAACCGAACCTCAACTTAGGTTCATACTCCTGAACTAAGTTCCCATTTAGGTTCATACTCCTGAACCAAATCTCAACTTAGGTTCATACTCCCGAACTAAGTCTCCATTTAGGTTCATACTCCTCGAACCGAACCTCAACTTAGGTTCATACTCCCGAACTAAGTTCCCATTTAGGTTCATACTCCGAACCAAATCTCAACTTAGGTTCATACTCCTGAACTAAGTCTCCATTTAAGTTCATACTCCTGAACCGAACCTCAACCTAGGTTCATACTCCTGAACTAAGTTCCCATTTAGGTTCATACTCCTGAACAAAACCTCAACTTAGGTTCATACTCCTGAACTAAGTTCCCATTTAGGTTCATACTCCTGAACAAAACCTCAACTTAGGTTCATACTCCTGAACTAAGTTCCCATTTAGGTTCATACTCCTGAACAAAACCTCAACTTAGGTTCATACTCCTGAACTAAGTATCCATTTAGGTTCATACTCCTGAACAAGACCTCAACTTAGGTTCATACTCCTGAACTAAGTCCCCATTTAGGTTCATACTCCTGAACCAAATCTCAACTTAGGTTCATACTCCTGAACTAAGTTCCCATTTAGGTTCATACCCTCTCACAAGAAATTCCCGGCAGTTAAACGTAAGACCGAGTGCCCCGAGAAAGATAACGGAATCCCGTTTCTTTCATCAAAATTACCCCCGGCAGTCAAACGTAAGACCGATCTCCTCGAGAAAGATAACGAGATCCCGTATCTTTCATCAAAATCATCCCCGGCAGTCAAACGTAAGACCGGTCTCCTCGAGAAAGATAACGAAATCCCGTATCTTTCATCAAAATCTTCCCCGGCAGTCAAACGTAAGACCGATTTCCCAGACTAATACGTCTGATTTTCCCCAGCAAAGGCTAACAAAATCCCCAGCAAAGTCAACGGAATCCCAAAAGCCAACGGAATCTCGAGTAGTACTCGAACTACGAAAGGGCTTGATTCCCACTAGGAATACGTAGGTAGCCTATCATTAGGTCCAGCCCCTCGGCCAAAACGGTCACCCTCTCCTTCGGCAGCAGACGAAGTCCACCGAAAGGCCATTTCAAATTAAGGTTCGAGGCACCTAAAAAAGCCATCATCATCAAGGTCCGAGGCGCCTAAAAAGCCATCTTCAAGGTTCGGGGCACCTAAAACGCCATCATCAAGGTTCGAGACACCTAAAACGCCATCTCCAAGGTTCGAGGCACCTAAAACGCCATCTCCAAGGTCCGAGGCACCTAAAACGCCATCTCCAAGGTTTGAGGCACCTAAGACGCTATCACTAGAAAAGCGATAAATCGCAGTCATCCCCAGCAGAGACCGAAAATGGTCATTCCTATCCCCAGCAGAGCGGATACCCGTCAGATCGAAAATGGTCATCTCTTATCCCCAGCAGAGTTTCTTTCCAGCAACCGACTGCAGAACTCGCTCATCAGGTTCGAGGCACCTTCATTCCCCGGGTCAAAGACCCGAACTACGGCCGGCTTGATTCCCACTCGGGATACGTAGGTAGCCTATCGCTAGGTTCAGCCACTCGATCACTTGATCATCCTGCCAAATATGGAGCCTTACTCTTATCGACGACCCCGCTTCCTTCGAAAGCGCCGTCGCCGAGGGGCTACTGTAAGTGCTCCAATTTGAGTTGGTAGCATTTTCGTTAGAAAGTTAACGAAAGTTTTAACATTTCTAACATTTCTAACTATTCCTAACATTTCTAACAAAGTGAGGGTAGATTAGGAATTGCCATTTAAAGATAAACAAGGAAAAGAATCTCAAAAAGCAAAAGAAATTGGAAAAATCCGAATTGGGCAAGTTGAAAAACATAAAGTGCTGGAATTTTGAATTTTATTCCTCCCGTCCAAAGCCTCGCAGCCTCGAGATGAACAAAGGCACGCCTACGGGAACCTCCGCGCGGACATATATGACATTTCCAAAGTGTCCTATAAATTGAACCCTCCTCTCTCAGCTTTAAGGGAGGAATTTGATCACAAAGAACGGTTCTCAAGGAATATAGAGAGAAAACAAAGTGGGAATCCCTTGATTGCCACCTTTTTCTCTTGAATCTTTCCCAATCAAATACCAAACACACCAAACCTTGATACTCCTCAAGCCAAACACCAAATCTTGATATTCCTCAAGTCAAATTCCAAGCCTAGGACGATAGGGTGTCACCATTGGTAAAGCCCTCCTTCTCAAAACCCTAGAATTCTCTTTTGATCTCTTGATCATCTTGTTCTTCTTACTTTGACTTATTTTATGTCTAGTTTAACTTGAGTTTTGACCTAAGATGGTCATCTTGAAGTTCATCTTCATGAATGACCATCTCAAGTGGTCCACATTTTAGATCTTTAGTCAATTCTTTCTCCTTGGTTTCATCTTTACAAAACCCCCTTTCCTTTGCAAAGGACATGTTTCAACCCCATAAATTCCCCAAGGATGACTTGAATATGATAACCACTCAATAAAGAGTAGTGGTATCAGGTCTAGGGATGAAAATGGGGTGAACATAGATGCAAATCCCCCAAAAATCACATTTTCCCTCAAGAACATCTTGCTGTCCAGTAGCATTGTTCTGGGACCTCAGTCCATTTTCTTATTTTTTGGACCCAGTAAAACTTGGAATTGGGTGTTGAATACAAAACACTTTTTGTAGCCAACATCCAGATCTTTCCAGACATATTTTTATTTTATTTTTTGAGTAAGTAAAACTCCTTTTTTCAATTTTTCTTTAAGAGGCCAGTTCATCAGATTCTGGAAATCCAGATTTCACATCTGAGATTTCCAGAAGGTTTTGACCCCTCAAATTACTTCCAAAATGGAAAGTTTCTTTGCAGAAACCCTATTTAGGGTGTTTTAAGCAACTTTCATTCTCGGACTTTCCCCAGATTCTGAGGTTTTGAAGCCTTTAAGTCCATTTCAAAGTCAAGGGTCAACTGCCTTCTTTCATTCTGGCAGAATTGCTTTTCAAATCCAAAAATCTTTTGAGTGCCAAGACTCAACCCAAAAATTCTCCAAAAAATCATGGGATCAGTTTAAAGTCTTAAAAAGAGATCCCAATTTTCACTTTTCCCAGTTTCAAATTATTTTGGTCAAAACACACACACACACACACACACACACACACAACAAAAGGATTTCAAATGTTTGGAAGACTCGTTTTGCGAGGCGCGTCGGGTGCACACTAACGTCCTTCCCGACGCGTAACATGACCTCCGAACCTAAATCTCTGATCTCGGGCTTTTTTTTTAAGTTTTGGCCCTTAAAATAAAAATGGCGTGGCGACTCCGTTTTGATTTTCACAAAAAAAATCGGGTACATCACAGGTATATGCACGGGGGCAGCCCGTTCCTCTTGACTTTGTGGCTGATGGAACGCCTGGGGGTTCTTCGGGAAACATCGGATATGATCAAGCCTTGGACATTCGCCAGGAGAGGGGTTGCTGTAGATTTTGATGATCAGGGCTCATGGGAGCGTTGGATGGCTGGTCACCCGGACGTAAGATATCGATGGTCGTTGCCTTGTTGGCGGGTGGAGACTCGCAGAGTATTTCAGACGGGTCTCATGTGGTCATGCTTCCGGGCTTTCTACCCAGCCTTCTACATTCCGGCTTTGGTTCTGAGACAGTTCGGCCTGGAGCAGGTTCCTTTGGAGGACTTTGATGATATAGCCACTAGGGTGGTGGCTTCTGCTTCTATGGATGATCGTTCGGTGTTTCCAATCTATTCCCGAGTATGGAGGTATGACGTTTTTCCTCCTCGGGTTATCCTCAGGCGTTCGAGACCTGTTTTTCTGACCACTTGGTACCTGGATTGGTACGAGAGGCATTTGGGGGAGACTCAGATGGCTATTTTGAGACGGCGTGAGGCCATTGTGGGTGCGGAGGACCTGACAGTTTCGGAGAGGAGGAGGGCCGAGGCGAGGGCCAACCCTCATGACAGGAGTGGAGATGTTGTGACCGACTATGAGGCTTATGTCAAGAGACAGGAGAGGAGGACTCCTATGCTACCAGCTAGGCTACAGGAGATGAGAGATGATGCTAGGGCCACTAAGGCCCTGACAGAGGCTGGTTTGATAGATCCTGTTCCTATACCAGAGCCTGGTAGGAAGAAGACCGACATTTTTCCTGTTCAGAAGAAGAAGACTCGAAGGGGGAAGAAGAGGGGAGAGGCTAGTACGAGTGGCTTGGAGTGATTCTGAGTTTTCCGAGTATCCCTTTCTTGTTGTAGCAGACACATTAGTTTGATTATGTATTTTAGTTTCTTTCAGCAGGTTGTAATTCGTAGGAGTGAACCGGGCTTAGACTCATCAAAAAGCTTTTAACTGTAATGAATATGTGAATTGCTTTAGAGTTTTTCGAGACGCTTTCATGGTCTGATCAGTGTATTGATGTCAAAGTATGACTTTTATTTGTATTTTAGACCGAACCGTTTCCGGCTGCCTACGTTCCCTTCGGACAAAAGGGCTCAGGTCTCCGTAGTTCGACCCGGTTTTTTTTTTTTTTTTCTTTTTTTTTTTGTTTGTTTTTTTTTGTTGTTTTTTTTTTGTGTTTTTTTTTTGGTGCAACCCTGTTTTTTACCTAGGCCGCCCTTTTCGGGTTTTCAACCTAGTTGGGTATTACTCTTTTAGCACTTTTCTCTTCTTTTTTTTTGATATATTTTTTTTGTTTTTTTTTTGACTCGGTGCTTTACGCGTAGTACCTGCGCAGCTTGTCACCATTCACTGGGTGTACAAAGGGATTTCCGTCGAGGTCTGCAAGTTGCATGGCTCCTCCGGAGAAGATTTTCTGGACGACATATGGCCCGACCCAGACAGGCTCCCATTTGCCGAGGGGTTTGATACGGACTGGGGGCTTCTCTTTTAAGACGAGGTCACCTTCCCTAATCTCCCGATGTTTTACTTTCTTGTCGAAAGCTCTGGCCATTCTCCCTTGGTAGGCTCGGATGTGTTCCATGGCCTTCAGTCGACGCTCATCTAGTAGAGCCAATTCATCATGGCGACTTTGGAGCCATTCGACCTCGTTGATCTGGCTTTCCAACAACACACGGAGTGAGGGGATTTCTAGCTCGATTGGGAGTACGGCTTCCATTCCGTAGGTGAGGGCAAACGGTGTTTCCCCGGTTGCCTTTCTGACAGATGTTCTGTGGCCCCAGAGTGCCAGGTGTAGCTTCTCGGGCCAATCTCTGCCTCGGACAGCCATTTTCCGGATGATGTTTTCCAGAGTCTCGTTTGCTGCCTCGACGACTCCGTTGGTTTGGGGCCTGTAGGGAGATGACTTGTGACGGGTTATTCTGAATTCCGCCAGCAGCCTGTCGCATTCCCCTTCGAAGTGGGATCCATTATCTGAGATGATTTCGGTTGGCAACCCGTATCGGCATATGATGTTCTCTTTGATGAAGAGGGCTACTTTCTTTGAATTGAGGATTTTGTAGGATTTTGTAAGGCATCCTTTCCAGTTCCTTCGAAGAAATCACCAATCTGCGTCTCTTTAGGCTCTTCCGCAGTTTCCAAATTCACACTTGTCAAAACCTCTTCGACAGCTTGGGCTCGATTTTCCTCTTTCCGAACAACCTACTCAAAGATTTTTGTTCTCTTTTTTTTTGTTTATTTAATGTGTCTGCTTCTTTATCTAATGAATCATTATTAAATGTTCCTTTTTTTTAAATTATTAATTAATTTATCATTAGTTAAAGTGGCAATCAAGGGATACTCAAAAAGGTTCGTCATTTCATTAGGAACGAAAGGAAATACAACATTTGCTACAGACTCGTAGTCTTCAGGCGTAAGGCCGTCGGACGACTCTAGAGACTTAATCTTGACCATGAAGGACTCGGAGGACTCTAACTAGATTGACACAGAGGGACGGGGGACCAATCCAGGCTTGGTGATCATTTCTTCTTTGGTCTCGGACGGGCCTGAGAGAGTTTCCCGATTCTTTAATGGCATCGCTGTCAGAGGCCTCATGACTCGGGGGCTGCCTCGTTTCTGTTCTCCTTCCTCGATCATCGCTACCATTTCTTTGATCAGCCGAAATCAATCGTGTCCGGCACTGGATCTCTTCCCGAATAACCGCCGCATAATCGGACCATCCCAATCATCCGAAAAGACTTCGTGGCTTTGGCTTTCGGCACGGCCAATTCAAACTCGTGTTTCGGACCTTCCCCGGGCGTAGGAATTGTGGTTGTGAGCTTCTCGAACTGTTCCACTAGGCTTGGCACGCCTTTGAAAGTGTACTCACTCTTCATGGTAGTGGTAGCCCCGGGTATCTTGGGTAGGTCCAGAAACATTCTACGGACCGGGTTAGCTTTGGTTCCCCTGAACTTGTTAAGGCTATCCTCAGAGCTTCAGCCACCCTTCCGTAAGAGTGGGCTCTTTGATGTTATCCCGGTTGTGTGGGACCCTTTACAAAGTAGTCACCAAATTAGGACCGAAAGGGAGAGATTTAGGGTCGTCGACCGGGACCCTTCCTATGATAGCTTCAAATCCTTTTCCTTTTCTCAGTATCCACTAAGGAGGCCTCATATCCTGTGCCGTGGCGAAGTTTTCTCGTCCTTTCACCTCGATGAGTTTGTGAGTTCCTTGTTGGTGTTTCCCTAGACCGAGGCCAGGTAGATAGCTCATCTTTCTCATCATTTTCAAGACCGAAGGGATTTTATCCCGGTGATTGTCGATCTATGTTGCACACTTGGGCTTTGGGAGGCTCGACCGTGAAGCCCATTAGCATGAGACCTTCCTCATCATGCTTGATTTCCAGAATAGGTATTCCACCCGTATCCGTGCCCTCCAAGGTGACTAAATCCCCATAAATGGTCGTCGTGTCCCCATTCGAGACGAATTTCACACACCGGTGGAGGCTCGAGGCGACCCTTAACTCGGTGCAGCCAAGGTCTTCCCAATAAGGCATTAAAAGTGATCGGGATGTCAATAACCCGGAATTCCACAGTATCAATTTCTCGCCAAACCAGAGGTCCAAAGTAGCAACTCCAAGAACTGCCGAGATGTCGAGTCGAAAGCTTTGACTGTGAGGGAGGAAGGTTTTAAGTCCGTGGACTTGATGTCAAGGTGCTCATGATCTTTGCCGGAAGAATGTTCATTCCGGACCCATTATCAACCAGACCCGAGGGAGGCGCCGTTCATCCAATTGGACTCGTGATGAAGAGAGGCTCATTATGATCAGCCCCAAATTGAGGGAGGTCGAGATCCGTGAAAGTGATTATGTTCCCGTAGTGGATGTTTCCAATCAGCCGTACCACGTCATCGGGAGTAGCATCAATAGGGACCAAGGTGCGGGCTAGGCTTTCTTCCAGCTTTAGCTTATGGGATAGGACGAGGTGAGTAGAGACCATAGAGAGATGTTGGCATGTGTTTGCTTCATCTGGGTGAGCACGGGATCCTCTTTTCCGGGTCGAGCTTCTGCCGTCTTAGCATAGGGGCGGCGGTTCTCCTCGTGTGCTTGATCTGTGGCCTTCTTATCTCGCTCTTGGGATTCCCTTGAAGATTTGCTCGGATCGGGTCAACAGGTTAACTTCCTCATCTAGCTGCTTCTTGACTAGATTTCTTCAATGCCGCTAGGGTCAATCGGGGAGCCTTTTGGGCTATCGGCCACTAGTTCAAGCGGAGTCTAGCAATGGTGAGGGGCCGAGCTTGAGTCAGATCGCTCCTTCCCCGGGCGGCCCTTATAATCAAGCTTCCCAAGTCACGTAGGCTTTTTGAAGTTTGGGGTTGTGTTGTTGCCCCCTGGATGGCCCACAAAGCTAGGGCGTCCTCCGATTCGCTCCCATAGTCTGCCTTGCTCATAGTTATCATACAACAAGAGTCGCTATTGTCGGGGCTCGGCGGCTTTTCGATCTCATCCCCGTATAGTGCAACCATTCTCGGTTCCTTTCTTTAATACTCGTGAGCCGGAAATGATTATAGCATTCGCGTGGGAGGTGCATCCGTATCATGCCGGTTTCCAGACTTCCCGAGAGCCGACATACATTCGGGGAAGGTGACCTCTTCGGGGTAACCCTGACAAGGAGTGTTACTTTGTTTCGGGGTGGATTTGATCTGACCATGGTTATTTTCTCATTTGGGTGGATGGGAGTTAGTTTTCCTCTCTCGATCAGATCTTCGACTATCAGCCTGGATCGGACGCCTGAAAACCCTTTCCCCAAAGCATGGTAGGCAAGGTTGAACTCTAAGACATCCACGTGCTCGACCCAGAAACTTCATGGCATTCATGTCCTCGGTTTCATATTCGTCTTCCGAAGTGTCTTCGATCTTACGGCTATCACCTCCATCTCATCATACATCTTTTTTCTTTCACCCTTGCAAGTAGGGCAACCACAAGTAAAGGATAGGCAACGTTCCCCTCGTAGTTCGATGTAGCACTCGATAGATCCGGGGTCCAAATGAGGAGCACCCGGGTCCATTGTCGGGCACCGGAGCAATTAGGAAGGCGTCATGTGGATCTATAGGTATGAAAGCCACCGGGGAAAGGTTTAGATCAATAACCCTTTTCGATTGGTGCACTCGCCGTGCTTAAGCGGCTCGCTAGACCCTCACGGTTGTTATGCCATCCGTCTCTAGGGAAAGAAGAAAAAGATCCATGACGTTCACGAATTCCTCATCTTCTGGTCGCTGAAACCCTCCATTCTTGACCAGTGCTTCAATGAACCCTTTCCATTCACCGGTTAGGTTCTTATAAGGAACATTGCGTTCTAGGATTTCGGATGTGTACGGATCTCGGGCGCGGGCTTTGTTGTCCTCATCCTCTTCAAGTATCCGGACACTGACCACAGGTGCATCTTACGAGGTGCAGCTCTTGGGGGCCCGTCCTTATTGGCATCTGACTTGCATTTTCCGGTGGTTCATCATCGTCGCTTGCTGACAACCAACCATTGTGTCTGGCTTCCGTGGCATCATTTCCGGCATGATTGTTCCAGATTGATTCCGGATCTGGGGCCTCGCTGACTCTTCGCTCTCGTCATCATCATCGTCATCGCTATCATCGGAATCATCTTCCCATACTATTGGGATTTCGGCTGAGAGGGAACGCCGATCAAACCCGTTAGGGGAATATGGGTGCGTGCAACCGCAGAAATTGTCATATGCTTCCATTCCCGGAAGTGATAATTGCGATCACCTTCTCCTCCCGTAAACCGCGGGGGAAGAGTGAGAGGGGGTGGCACGTATTTGACTCCCGGCAAGATATAGAAGGAATCTTCCTCCTCCTCCGATTCTTCGCCGTTCTCGTGGATCATATTCGGCCTCTCCCAAAACCAACTTGCGTAAGTGTACTAGCTCCGCATGCTCCTCGGCCTCTTTGCCGATAAGCTCCAAGACAGCGCCCGCCGGAAGCTTTCTTGCTCGATTCTTCTCGATTGCTTCTAACCATCTTGTGTAAATGGTTCTCTCATGTTTTGACCGGAACAGCCCCCCTCTTTATTATCGCCTATCCCTTCCTCCGAGAAGTAGCGGGCTTCGTATTCTTGCAAGAAGTCTCTCGACATGAGACCAAGGTGGGTTGGTTCTGCTCAATATCCTCAAGGCCGAAAGGGAATCCGAATTCGTGATCCTCGACAAGGTTGGCCATGGGTATTTGGGGACCTTCATCAGCTTCCGCATCTTCCGGGCATGAGGGTTCTCCGCTTTCAATCATGTTTACCGGTTATGGTTTCTTGCGTAGGATTTTTGATCGTATTAGGCCCTTCGGGACCTTCCAACTTTCCTTGCTCTATCAAGCCTTGGATTGCCTTTTTCGTAGTAAAGCAGCTATCTCGTTAGATGTCCATGGGCTTGATGAAAAGCGCAATACTTTGAAGTATCCACGGAGCATTCGGATTCCCGGGTTGGAAATTCTCCAAAGGTCGCAGAAGCCTTCTTTCACTAGTCCCCTAAAGATGTCGTTCAGAGGCATTCCGAAGCTTTCGAGGTTTATGACCCGTGGCCTGGATTCAGCTGGTTTTCTGGGAGCAAAAGGAGTTGTGTTATTACATTCCCGTCCCGCGTAATTAATCACCTCTTTGCCTTTAGCAGGAGCAGGGGCGGTGTTGGAAGGAGGAGCCCGATATCCGTAAGGTGTGCAAGAATGGCTGCTGATTGTAAGCCTTTTCAAACTTAGCCGCAGAGTTAACCATGGCCCGTAAGTCCGAGTATGGGAAGTGACCGAGGGAGGCTCTCGATGTGGTTTCGTGCATGACCGAAAGATGTCCAGCTGTTCCTCTTCGTAAGGAGGGATGGCCATGTCACTGAAGTTTCGCATTCCACCGCTTGTAGAAATCCCCAACATTCTCGTCTGACGCCGCACCGTTGTCTGCAGATCAACTCTATTTGTTTCCCATTCCAAGTTAGCTTTATACTTTTCTCGTGAAGGCATTAGTAATCTGGTCCCACGTAGTTCGGCCTCGGGTTTCAAACGAAAGAACCATTTTAAGGCACCGGATTTCAAAGATAGATCGAAATAGTCGCCCAACCGCCGATTGGTACACCCTTTCGCCTTCATCGCCAAGGTATACGTGTCCGCATGAGTTTTTGGGCATGCATTACCATCAAAGAGGTCCAAGTTAGGCATGACAAATTTGTGAGGCAGAGGAACGATGGAGTCCGGGTCCGTAGGCCGGAAGGCGTATTTCTTAGCGGTCAATTCATCAATCTCGCGCTTTCATTTCCTTATGTTGTTCCATGAACCAAGCCGATGAGGGTCTTGTGGTGGAACCATGGCATTTAAACCGACTCGAGCTAGAGAGAGGAGCTACCACCGGAGGCAGATCGTGGAGGGAATGGACGATCCGGACGTAGGTGAAAACCCGTCCGGCCAAATTACCCTGGGAGCATGAGTAGGAGCTTGGGCGAAGGGATAGAACCTTGCGGCTCGCCGTTGATTTTCAACCGGCAAAGTGGGTGGAGGCAGCCCCGATGTAGCCGGGTAGCTTGGATTTCCAGAGTGGGGCCCATAAGTAGGCTTAGGTGCGGGCCGCCGTCCCCGATTGTTGAATTGTACGGCCGCTCAGTCGAGGCGATGGTGTATAACCCGGGGGTACTGCGGTCCCGGTGATTCTCGATGAAACCTGGATGGAGGTTTGCAACCCATCAAGCCCGAGTGAGAAATGGATTTGTGAAAGCTGTGTTAGGAGCAACTGAGCGAGCATCATTCTGAGGAGGGGCTCCTGATTGTGGCCACGAACCAGACTGTGGCGGCATTCCAAACCGTTGTTATGAAGGTCCGGACTGATCGGTTCCAAACCGAGGCGGGATCCCAATTTGCCGTGGCATTCCGAGGTATCCCCAACCATGAGAAGACATTCCGCATCGGCTTTGTCCCCACCGAGTGAACCGCGAACCGGCTCTGCCCCGTCAGTGCCGCATGGACCCAAAGGGTCGGTAGTTGGGGGGCTGGCTGACCCATAGACCGAGAAGTGTGGGCTCTGGTGGTGGTACCGTATGAAGTTGGTGGTGGCATCCTGGAGTAGTCGGGGCGACCAAGATTAGGATTGGGGTCTTCCTCTTCTTCCACGGTGAAGGGGCCATCGTGATTGAGGCCGGCGGCCAAACCATGGTTCTTAATAGCCTCCATAAGGCTATTCACCGTGTTTCCTGCCGCAATCTCATCTCGTTTCGCTAACCGATTCCACCGCTGCCTGCCGGGGAGTCCCGGGAGGCGGAGTGATGTTGTCCCCATCGTTACCGGCTGATGCAGACATTCTGAAACCTGGAGTCGGAACAAATGGTGAAGCTGAAGATGCGCTTGACTCTTCCCAACTGATCAAACGGTGACCCGGTGCCCGAAACCAAGCTTTGTGAGGAGCTGCGGGGGAAAAGGCACGAGGGTGTAAGTGCTCCAATTTGAGCTTGTTAGTATTTTCGTTAGAAAATTAACGAAAGTTTTAACATTCCTAACAATTACTAACAATCCTAACTTTTCTAACAAAGTGAGGGCAAAATGGGCATTGCTATTTAAAGGTAAACCTTCAAAGGAATCTCAAAAAGCAAAAGAATTAAGAAAATCCCAAACAAAGAAGTTGAAAAACAGCTTTCGTTGGAATTTTTGAATTATATTCCTTGTGTCCAAAGCCTGGAGCAGCATTTAATGAACAGTGCACGCCACCAACCTTGTCCGCGCGGATACCTTTGCATTTTTCAGAGGGCTATAAATTGAGCCCTCCAGTCACAAAAAAAAAGAGAGAACAACAACACAACTCACAGCATTTGGCGAAAATACTTGAGAAAACAGTGAGAATTCTCTAAGAATTGTCACCTTTTTCTCTTGAATCTTCCCAACTTTCACTCACTCAAATCAAACCCACTCACTCTCAAGTTCAAACACAAACACAAAAACACAAGGAAGATAGGTATAACCTCCCTCTCCTTACCCTAAATCTCTCATCCATGCATGCATTCTCAAGCTACAAAATGTAGTTCATTCATCTTCTTGTCTTAGATCCAAGAAGATCACCATGGAAGCTCATCTCCATGGATGATCCTCTACAAGGATCAACATTTTCTTTAATGTATTCTTACTTACTTGCAAATGCATTTTCAAAACCCTAAAAACCATTTTCAAGTACCAAATCTTGATTTCAAAGGATAAAATTCCCCTTCCCAAGCAAATGAAGTGCTTAGTCCTATAATGTACTTAAGGATGGTTTGGTATAGTTGATTCACCACTAAAATGTCAAGTGATCACTAACCAAAACCTAGGGAAATGGGGACAAGCATGGATGCAAAAACCCCCCTTTTAAAATCATTTTTCCTTTCTTGAGAAGTTGCTGTCCAGTAGCAATTTTCCAAGACCCCAGTCCATTGTCTTAATTTTTGGACACAGATAAACTTGGAATTTGGTGTTGACTAAAAAACACTTTTTGTAGCCAACATCCAGAGCTTTCCAGAAATATTTTTACTTTATTTTTTGAGTGAGTAAAACTCCCTTTTTCAAATTTTCTTTTAGAGGCCAGTTCATCAGCTTCTGGAAATCCAGATTTCATATCTGAGATTTCCAGAAGGTTTTGACCCCTCAAATCTTCTCCAAAATGGAAAATTCCTTCGCACAAATCTCAACTTCAAAAGGTTTTTTGAGTACCAAAACTCAACCCAAAAATCATCCAAAAAATCATGGGATCTGACCAAAGTCTAATAAAGAATTCCCAATTTTTACTTTTCTGAGTTTCAACTTATTTTGGCCAAAACACACACACACAAATGATTTTCAGCTTGGAAGACTCGTTTTACGAGGCATTCCGGGTGCACACTAACGTCCTTCCCGGCGTGTAACATGACCTCCGAACCCAAATCTCTAATCTCGGGCATTTTTCAAAGTTTTGGCCCTTAAAACAAAAATGGCGTGGCGACTCCGTTTTCCGGTTTTATTTGGTTTTTTCAAAGAAACGCAAAAAATTGAATTTTCCCGCGAATGGCACCTTCATCACAGTGGCGACTCCGCTGGGGATTAGCTTTTTCTAAAAAAAAATGATATTTGGTATATTGGTGGAAACCATTAAACTTCCCGTTATCGCCTCCTAACACGAGTCGGGGATAAATTGTGGTTTAACAATCCCACGTACCGGTATCATTGTTTTCAAAAAAAAAAGAAAAGAAAAGCTTTTGAGGGTCAAGCTTCCGTCCCGGCATTAAAAACCATTTGTTGTGTGTGTTGATTTTTGCACATTTTCGTGTTGTTTTGGCCGCCTCGGAAAAAGTCAAAATTTTGACTGTCGGAATCATGTCCCTAACTGTTGGAATTTTTGTGTTTATGTGCTTATGTGTTCATTAAATTTCAAAAAAAAAATATTTTCAAAAAAAAAATATTTTCAAAAAAAAAAAAAATCATGCATCATATTTTTAAGACACAAAAAAAAAAGTTTCCATTTTACTCAGAAAAAGAATATAGACTGCTTGCACACTACGCGCACGTGACCGTACACTGCACACTACGTCCCTAACCCGGGGAAATCCTTGTCGCGGCCCGTTTGGTCTTATTACGCCTCTCAGTGCAAGCACAGGACTACCCAAACATCCAATGGAGCCTCGTGTCGACCATGCACTTGTCCGTGACACACTTTGTCCGAGACCCGGTTGGTTTTTAGTTTGGTCTGTGTCATGCCCTGTCTGTGTATAGACCTTTCCTTTCAAGCCTTTGTCGGCATACCGACTCAATATCTTTCGGGACCCTAATCGCCGAAGTTCTCGCCGGTTTTCCGCCGCAGACTTTGACCAAGATATTGACCGGCGCCTTGACTTCGGCTCCGATCGGCACAAATTATACACCGACTCCCAAAGATTGACACCGAGTCATCAAGGATTAATGATTATTCCATGCCTAATTACGGCTTAATTGACGACAAGTCAAGATCAATCGTGGACATTTATCGGTCCAAATCATGTCGACTTTATGTCGAGCTCCTGACATGATCTTGACTTTGACGTCGCCTTGTCCGTAATTTACATCGAATGCTCGTTAAGACTCGATTACCCGCCGACTTTTAGGATAGTTTTTCTTCTGGTCGGTGGGACCCGCTTGCCCTATAGGACCCTCGCCCGGGCCGTCCACCCCGGGAGGTCGGAAATACGTGGAATACGAGGGGCTTATAGACGTAGTGACGGCCCACCGATCCAGATCCAGAGTAGTTTGCGAAAAGAAGAGCAATCTTTTCCAACCGATTAGGTTAATAAAACATGTTTTAAGTAAACGTGAACAAATAACCGCATGTTGCATGAGCCCAAAGCCCAAACACCTACCCTCCTTCAATTCCTGCACATCTCGAACCTCGTGCCTTTTCCCCGCAGCCTCCTCACAAAGGTTGGTTCCGGACACCGGTCATCGTTTGATTAGTTGGGAAGAGTCAAGCGCATCATCGCCTTCGCCGTTTGTTCCGATTCCGGTTTCGTAATGTCTCGCATCAGCCGGTAATGATGGGGACAACGTCACACCGCCTCCCGACCCCTCAGTAACAACAAAGGGAATCAGCTAGCGTAATGTATGAGGTTACGACAGAAGCAGCCGAATAGCCTTATGGAGGCTATTAAGAGCCACGGTTTGGCCGCGCCTCAATCCCGATGGCACCTTCACCGTGGAAGAAGACGAGGATGCCAATCCCACTCTCGCCGCCCGACTACTCCAGGATGCCACCACCCACCTCCTATGGTGCCACTACCGTAACCCATGCTCCTCGATCTTCTGGGTCACCAGCCTCCCAACCACGCATCACCGGATCCATGCAGCCCGATGGCACAAATCAGCCTCACGCTCTCAGCTGGGACAAAGCTGCACGTGAATGTCTTCTCATGGTTGGGGTTATCTCGGAATGCCCCAACAAATTGGAATGCCACCTCGCCGGGACCGATCAATCCGGACCTTCACAAGAATGCCAGCTTGGAATGCCGCCACAACTTCTCTGGGGCCACGCCGGAGCCCTCCTCGAATAGTACTAGTTGCTCACACAAATCCTCACTCGGCTTCTCACCTCCGTCCTGTCATCCGAATCACCAGGACCGCAGACTCCTCGGTTATACACACCGCCTCGCCAACCCATACAATTCAGTGGACAAAGCCCGCATCTAAGCCTACTTATGGGCCCCATTCGAAATCCAAGTTATCCGGCTACATCGGGCTACCTCCACCTACTTTGCCGCTTGAAAATCAACAAAGAAGCCGCAAGGTTCTATCCCTTCACCTGTGCTCCTACTCATGCTCCCCAGGGCAATTTGGGCCAAGCGAGTTTTCACCTACGTCCCCGGATCGGCCGTTCCCTCCACCGATCTGCCGCCGGCTGGTAGCTCCTCTCTAACTCGCCCACTAGCTTGAATGCCATGGTTCCGCCACAAGACCCTCATCCGGCCCGGTTCATGGAGCAACACAAGGAAATGAAAGCGCAGATCGCCGAATTGACCGCTAAGAAGTCCGCTTCCGGCCTACGGCACTGACTCCATTGTTCCTCTGCCCCACAAATTCGTGATGCCTAATCTGATCTCTTTGATGGGACCGCATGCCCGAAAACTCATTTGGACACATATACCTTGGCGATGAAGGCCAAAGGATGCACCAATCGCCAGCTAGCCGACTATTTCGCCTATCTTTGAAGTCCAAAGGCCTTAAAGTGGTTCTTCCGTTTGAAACCCGAAGTCGTGGCTACATGGGACCAGATTACCAATGCCTTCACGTAAAAAATACAAGGCCAACTTGGAATGGGAAACAAATAGGGTTGACCTACAAACAACATGGCAAATATGGCCCCGATGAGAATGTTGGGACTTCTACAAGCGATGGAATCTCGAAACTCGCGAAATGGCAATCCCTCCTTCCGAAGAGGAACAACCGGATATCTTCCGCCATGCTTGAAACCACATCTGAGAGCCTCCCTCGCCACTTCCCATACTCGGTACTTACGGGCCATGGTTAACTCCGCAGCCTAAGTTTGAAAAGGCTTACAATCAAGAACCTGGCCGCCGCACTCGCCCTGTGATATCTGGGCTCCTCCCGGCAAACACCGCCCTCGCTCCCGCTAAAGGCAAAGAAATGATTAACTATGCGGGACAGGAATGTAATAACACAACTCCTTTTGCTCCCGTAAAACCAATCGAGCCTGCACCACGAGTCATGAACCTCGAAAACTTTGGAATGCCTCCGAATGACATCTTTAGGGGACTCGGTGAAAGAAGGCTTGCCGCGGCCTTTGGAGAATTTCCAACCCAGAATCCGAATGCTCCCGTGGATACTACAAAGTATTGCGCTTTTCATCAAGCCCATGGACATCTAATGTATAACCGCTTTACTCGAAAAAGGCAATCCAGGGCGATAGAGCAAGGAAAGTTGGAAGGCCCCGAAGGGCCTAATACAACCAAAAATCCTCTCGCCAAGGAACCATAATCGTGTAAATATGATTGAATGCGGAGAATCTTCGCATGCCCAGGAAGATGCCGATGAAGGTCCCCAAATACCCGTGGCTAACCTCGTCGAGGATCCCGAATTCGGATTCCCCTCACTTGAGGATATCGAACGAATCGACCCATCTTGGTCTCATGTCGTAGACTCCTTGCAAGAATACGAGGCCCGCTATTTCTCGGATGAAGGGAAGGCCAATAACGAAGAACTGGGCCGTTCCGGTCAAAACATGAGAGAACCATTTACACAAGATGGTTAGAGCACCAAGAAAGATTGAACAAGAAAGCTTCTGCGGGCGCCCGTACGGGGCTTATCGGCAAAGAAGCCGAAGAACATCTCTGGAGCTAGTACACTTCGCAACCGGCTATTGGAGAAGTCGAATACGATCCCGAAGGCAAATAAACCGAAGAATCGTAGGAGGAAGAACCCTTCTACATTCTACCCGGTGTCAAATACGTGCCACCCCTCTCACTCTTCCCCCGCAGCTTCGGGAGGAGAAGCCGAGTCGCATCCATCACTTCCGGAATGGGAGCATATGACAATTTACGCGCCGCACGCACCCATATTCCCTAACGGGTTCGATCGGCGTTCCTCTCACCCGAAATCCCGGTAGTATGGGAAGAAGATTCCGATGACAAAGAACAACGATGATGATGACGAGAGCGAAGAGTCAATCGAGGCCCTGCATCCGGAAACAACTGGAACAATCATGCCTAAATGAGCCCACGGGAGCCACACAATGGTTGGTTATCGAAGCGACTTACGAAGAAACTTCGGAAGACGAATATGAAACCGAGGATATGAAGGCCATGAAGTTTCCCGGGTCTCGAACACGTGGATGTCTTAGAATTCAACACCGCCTACCATGCTTTGGGGAAAGGGTTTTCAGCGTCCGATCCAGCCGATAGTCGAAGATCCGATAAAGAGAGGGAAACTAACTCCCATCCGCCCAAATGAGAAAATAACCATGGTTAGATCAAATCCACCCTAACAAAGTAACACTCCTTGTCGTGGTTACCCAAGAAGAGGTCACCTTCCCCGAATGTATGTCGCCTTTCAGAGAAGTCCTAGAAACCGGCATGATACCGGATGCGCCTCCCACACGTAATGCTATAATCATCTCCAACTTCGAGTATTACGTAAAGGAACCGTAATGGTTGCACTATACCGGGATGAAATCGAAAAGCCGCCGAGTCCCGACAATAGCGACTCTTGTTGCATGATAACTATGAGCAAGGCAAAGCATGGGAGCGAATCTGAGGACGCCCTAGCTCGCGGCCATCCAAGGGGCAACAACACAACCCTGCACTCAAAAGCCTGACTTGGGAAGCGCTTATAAGGGCCGTCCAGAAGGAGCCAAGATCAGCTCGGCTCACCGTTGCTAGACTCCGTCGTAACCAAAGGGCCAATAGCCAAAAAGGCTCCCCATTGACCCTAGCAAAGCACTCAAGAAATCCACCAAGAAGCAACCGATGAGGAAGTTAACCCGTTGACCCGATCCGGCAAATCTTCCAAGGAAATCCCAAGGCGTATAAGAAGGCCACGTATCAAGCACCGAAAGAAGATCGCCGCCCTATGCTAAGACAAATAAACTCTGCACTCGAAAAGAGGATCCCGTGCTCACCCTAGGCCAAGCACATGCCAACATTTCCTCCGGTCTCTACTCACTTCGTCCTATCCCCATAAGCCGAAGCCGGAAGAAAGCCCGGCTCGCACTCTAGTGCCTATCGATGCTACTCCCGATGACGTGGTACAGCTTGATTGGAAACATCCACTACGGGAACATAATCACTTTCACTGTATCTTGATCTCCCTCAATTTGGAGCCGGTCACAACGAGCCTCTCTTCATCACGGTCCAATTGGATGAACGACGCCTCCCGAGTTTTGGTTGGATAATGGGTCCTGGAATGAATATCCTCCCGGCAAAGATCATGAGCCCGCCGAAATCAAGACTACAGTATTTGAAGCCTTCCTCCCTCACAGCCAAGGCTTACGACTCGACATCCCGAGCAGTCCCTCGAGTTGCTACTTTGGACCTCTCGGGTTCGGCAAGAAATTGATACCTGTGGAATTCCAGGTTATCGACATCCCAATCACTTTCAATGCCCCGCTTTAGGAAGACCTTGGCTCCATCAAGTCAAAGGGGTCGCCTCAAGCCTCCACCAAAGTGTGTGAAATTCGTCTCGGATGGGGATTTGACAACCATTTACGGAGATTTAGTCACTTTAGAGGGCACAGATACGGGTGGAATACCTATTCTGGAAATCAAACATGATGAGGACGGCCTCATGCTGACAGGCTTCACAGTCGAGCCTCCTAAGGCCCAAGTGTGCAACGTTGATCTGACGGTCACCCGGGATAAAATCCCTCCGGTCCTGAAAATGATGAGAAGGATGAGCTACCTGCCTGGCTTAGGTCTGGGTAAGCGCCAACAAGGAACTCACAAACTCATCGAGGTGAAAGGACAGAAAACTCGCCACGGCCTGGGATATGAGGCCTCCTCGGTGGACACTGCAAAAGGAAAAGGATTTGAAGCCATCACAGGAAGGGTCCCGGTCGACGACCCTAAATCTCTCCCCTTCAGTCCTAATTTGGCTGACTACTTTGTAAAGGGTCCCACACAACCGGGTAACATCACAGAACCCACTCCTACAGAAGAATGGCTAAAGCTACAGGATAGCCTCAACAAGTTCAGGGGAGCCAAAGCTAACCCGGTCCGTAGAATGTTCCTGGATCTACCCAAGATACCCGGGGCTACCACTACCATGAAGAGTGAGTACACTTTCAAAGGCGTGCCAAGCCTGGTGGAACAGTTCGAGAAGCTCACAACCACAATTCCTACTGCCCAGGGAGGTTCGAAGCCTGAGTTTGAATTGACAGTACCAAAAGCTAAGGCCACAGAATTTCCCTCAGATGATTGGGATGGTCCAATCATGCAAAGAATTGTTCGAAGAAGAAGTCCAGATGCACCTGATTGATCTCGGCTCGGTCCAAGAGATGATAGCAACAATTGAGAAAGGAAAGAAACAAAGACAGCTCCCGAGTTATGAGGCCACCAATAGCAAAGCCGCTAAAAATTGGGAAACCCTCTCAGGCCCATCCGCGACCAAGGAGGAAATGATCACCAAACTTGGATTGGTCCTCCGTCCCTTTGTGTCAATCTAGGACAAGTCCTCCCCGAGTCTTTCATTGTTAAGGTCGAGTCTCTAGGGTCGTCCGATGGCCTTACGCCTAAAAAAAAAAACTACGAGTCCGTAGCAAGCGCCGTATTCCTTTTCGTTTTCAATGAAATGACGAACCTTTCGAGTATCCCTTGATTGCCACTTTAACTAATTAATAAAAAACATTTAATAATAATTCATTAGATAAAGAAGCGTACACATTAAACAAAAAAAAATCAAACAAAAAAAAATCTTTAAGCGTGTTGTCCTGGAAGAGGAAAGTCGAGCCCAAGCCGCCGAAGAGATTTTGACGAGTTTGAATTTGGGAAGCTGGAAGAGCCTAAAGAGACGCAGATTGGTGATTTCTTCGAAGGAACCGAAAAGGATGCCTTACAAAATCCTACAAAATCCTCAACTCAAGGAAAGCAGCCCTCTTCATCAAAGAAAACATCATATGCCGATACGGGTTGCCAACGAAATCATCTCAGATAATGGATCCCACTTCGAAGGGGAATGCGACAGGCTGCTGGCAGAATTCCGAATAACCCGTCACAAGTCATCTCCTTACAGGCCCCAAACCAACGGAGCCGTCGAGGCAGCAAACAAGACTTTGGAAAACATCATCCGGAAAATGGCTGTCCGAGGCAGAGATTGGCCCGAGAAGCTACACCTGGCACTGGGGCTACAGAACATCACCGAACGGCAACTGGGGAAACACCGTTTGCCCTCACATACGGAATGGAAGCCGTACTCCCAATCGAGCTAGAAATCCCCTCACTCCGTGTGTTGTTGGAAAGCCAGATCAACGAGGTCGAATGGCTCCAAAGTCGCCATGATGAATTGGCCCTGCTAGATGAACGCCGATTGAAGGCCATGGAACACATCCGAGCCTACCAAGGAAGAATGGCCAGAGCCTTCGACAAGAAAGTAAAGCATCGGGAGATCCGAGAAGGTGATCTCGTCTTAAAAAGAAAAGCCCCCAGTCCGTATCAACCCCCTCGGCAAATGGGAGCCTGTCTGGGTCGGGCCATACGTCGTCCAAAAGATCTTCTCCGGAGGAGCCATGCAACTTGCAGACCTCGACGGAAATCCCTTTGTACACCCAGTGAATGGTGACAAGCTGCGCAGATACTACGCGTAAAAAAAAAGAAACAAAAAAAAAGAGTGCTAAAAGAGTAATACCCAACTAGGTTGAAAACCCGAAAAGGGCGGCCTAGGTAAAAAACAGGGTTGCACCAAGAAAAAAAAAACAAAAAAAAAAAAAAAACAAACAAAAAACAAAAAAATCGAGGGTTGAACTACGAAGACCCTGAGCTCCTCAAAATGAGGGGAACGTAGGCGAAACGGTTCGGTCTAAAACACAAATAAAAGTCATACTCTGACATCAATACAATTGATCAGACCATGAAAGCGTCTCGAAAAACTCTGAAGCAATTCAAATATTCATTACAAGTTAAAAACTTTTTGATGAGTCTAAGCCCGATTCATTCCTACAACTGGCAACCTGCTAAAAGAAATTAAGATACATAATCAAACTAATGTGTCTACCATGACAAGAAAGGGATACTCGGAAACCTCGAGTCACTCCACGCCACTCGAATGGCCTCTCCCCTCTTCTTCCCCCTTCGAGTCTTCTTCTTCGAACAGGAAAAATGTCGGTCTTCCTCCTACCAAGCTCGGTATAGGAACAGGATCTATCAAACCAGCCTCTGTCGTGGCCTTAGTAGCCCTAGCGTCATCTCTCATCTCCCGTAGCCTAGCCGGTAAAGTAGGAGTCCTCCTCTCTTGTCTCTTGACATAAGCCTCATAATCGGTCACCCCATCTCCGCTCTGTCATGAGGGTTGGCCCGCCTCGGCCCTCCTCCTCTCGGAAACCGTCAGTCCTCCGCACCCACAATGGCCTCACGCCGTCTCAAAATAGCCATCTCGAGTCTCTCCCAAATGCCTCTCGTACCAATCCAGTACCAAGTGGTCAAGAACACCGGTCTCGGACGCTGAGGATAACCCGAGGAGGAAAGACGTCATACCTCCATGCTCGGGAAAGAAAGGAAAACACCGAAGGATCATCCATAGAAACAGGAGCCACCACCCCGGTGGCTATATCATCAAAGTCCTCCAAAGGAACCTGCTCCAAGCCGAACCGTCTCGTAACCAAGGACGGAATATAGAAGCCGGACCGAGAAAGCCCCGGAAGCATGACCACATGAGACCCGTCCTGAAGCACTCTGCGAGTCTCCACCCGCCAACAAGGCACCGACCATCTGATATCTTCTCGCTCCGGCGACCAGCCATCCAACGCTCCCATGAGCCCCGATCATCAAAATCTACAGCAACCCCTCTCCCGACGAATGTCCAAGGCTTCGATCATATCGGAGTTTCCCGAAGAATCCCCAAGCGCTCCATCGCCCACAGAGTCAAGAGGAACGGGCCGCCCGTGCATATACCGTCTCCCGGCAGCCAGCCTATCGAGAGCATGGAAAGTCTCCCCCAAGATCAAAGGTACAACATCTCTGCCCAAGCGACAATGAACGACTACATCCAGCAGAGACCGATGACAGATCCCAAAAGAATAGACCATGAACAAGGTCCCAAACATGCAAAGTGCAAAGGCATCCCAATAGGCATCATCAAGCAAGCCTAAGCCCCTAAATCTATCAGGGAGACCATAAATATCAAAATGATCGGGACCACAGATCATACCTTGCGCTTCCTCCGGGAAAGATGAAGGAGGTTGCACAATCTGTCAACGAAAGAGGCCCCTCCGGGCAAAGGAACCGCAATCTCTTCCACCTCCGGACCGCCAAGCAAAGCCCGGAATTCTTCCACGGTCGGAACAACCTCATTGTAAGAAAGGCAAAAGACATGCCTTCTAGTATCCCAAAATGAGGAAGAAGCCCTCAAAAGATCATAGTCCGGAATCAATTCCTTGAGAGACCATAAGCACCTCACCTTATACCTTTCTTCAAAGAAGGACCTCCTCTCATGCATAATCTCCCGAGACCAATCCTTGAACTTGTTAAAGAATGACATTTGGGATTCTTGGGACAATTTTGATGGAGCTTTCTCATACTCACAATTCTCTCCATGGATTTTCTCTCATTCTCCCCGAAAATGGCCGTTTGACCGGAGGTTGAAGAGGATATTTGAATTTGAAATAAAGTGAGACCAGATCTGAAGCAAAATTAAAGGACAAAGTGTCGATTCCTGTCCTATCCGCGCGAATGAGTTTGTCACAAAAAAAATCTTTACAACGGTCAAACCGCTACACCAAAGGAATATTTTGTCCTCGGCCAAAGCCTCCCCAAACCGCCCATACACCAAACATCTACACCCTTACCAAAAAACCAAGGCTCATGCAACATTGCATTCATACTGCATTGCATTCATAAAAATAAAATCTTAAATTATTACATTCCAAAAATAAAGGGAGTGTGCAAAAAAAAAATTAAATAAAAAAAAAAAGAAGTAGGTAACAATAATCCTAAATTATTACATTCAAAAAAAAAAGCAAAAAGAAGAAAAGAGCAAAAAAAAAAATGTAAGTTGTATCTGTACAAATCTCAAATCTCAGAAATCAATTCAATCTCAAGTAATCAATCGGAGTCCCCAGCGGTCGACGTCTGCCCCCGGTCCCTCTTGCGGCTCGGGCCCGCCTCCTCAGGAGCCATGAAGATCTCAGGCTCAGAATCATCGTCCTCGTCCCCGGAAGAAGGCTCATCAGGACCAACCGGCACGCTCTGATAGGGCAAGCCAAGATCTGCGAAGAAATCATATCCGAAGGTGAAGGCGTCGGACTCCTGGACGTGCGAAGAAGATCCACCATGCTGCCAGACGTGTCCCTGCCCGTAAGGATCTCCGAGAATGACGTGGTCCGAAGGTAGTACCGCGCGAGGATCAAGGAGAGGAGAAAGAGGAGTCTCGGAAGAAGTCTCTGAAGGAATAGGGGAAGCCTCCCGCCTGACAGGCGCCGGCCGTGGTCGCCTCGCTCTAGCCTGAGGAGCCCCGCAAGCAACCATCCTCCTGATAAATCTCTTAGCCCCGATCACTTGTTTCGTCAGCTTCTCCACAACCACCTCCGAAAACTGCACGAAAGCAAAAGCGTCAGAAACAGTTGAGGCAAAAGAATGATGACATAAAAAAAAAAAAGAAGAGGCAGAAGCATAAAAGGCCATACCTTCATACCCGGACGAGGCCGGAAAGCTCGTGGAAGCCGCTCAGGCTGAGGGATCTGCACCCTCAATCGGACCCCATCCTGGACATATGAAAAGTCCGTCCGAGGGTACCGCGGGACCCCAAACCCCTCTCTATCCGTAACCCGGGGCGTCCTCATCCTCCTCAAAACAAATACCGGATATGGCTCAATCGCCACAAATGCCGAGAAGTGCCGGCCGGCCTTGTAATCATCTCTGTGTCGCAGATCTATCACTCGGGTGCATCATATCGGCGGGAGGCTCCACCGGTGTCATCAAAGGCGAATTCACGCCATACTGGCGCGTCACCCTCTCTCCCAGATAATAGACGTCGCAAGTCGGACCTCTCGTAATCCTCCGCCGCACAGTCCATATCTCGGCGCCCTTCACTCGCGCCACCTCGAAACGATCCTGTGGATAGAATATCATCCTCTCATCCGTCTCACCTCCGTCAAAGGAAGGCAATCCGAGTACACGAGAGTCGTGCGCCCTCTGGAGCCTTTCTTCTCCGGGCAAACTTGGACCCGAGGCAGCGCATGGCCGGATACGCCCGACGTACTCCGCCGTCCGTCGCCACATCGTGACGTGAAAGAACTCCAACGCCCATACACGCGAAAGGTAAAAATCAAATCAATCCGGTGCAAAAGAAAAGTGTGTGCTCAAGAAAAAAGGGAAAGCAAAAGAAAGCTTATACCTCCAGAGCAAACTCAAGCAAGATAAGGAGCTCACAGCCTTTCGGCCGTATCTATCAAGAGCAAAGTAAAGCTCGCTGCCGGGCCTCTCCCAAGAGACATCTCCAGCCATCTCCACATCCTCCAAGGACTCCTCAAGAAGCAAAGACCGCCGTCCCCTCGGCATGTCCAAAAAGCGTGCTCGAAAGCAAACCATAAAAAGGCCCCTAGCAATCGCTCGGCGCCTATCCTCTCCTCCCCAGCCTCGTAGCTCCCGATGGTCTCCACAATCTTCCCATCAACCACAGCATACTCCATCCCCATCCCCTTTTTGGGAATAGGGGAAAATCCTGAGAAGAGCTGCGATCCGCGTCGCGCTGTAGCCGTCCCGCCACTCAATGTTGCGTCCATTGAAGGACAAACCCGTGATCGCAGCGTAGTCAGAAGGCGTAACCGTAGCCTCGCCCCGAAGAAGTGAAATGTGTGGGTCGCATCCCACCAATGCCGCGCCAAAGCAAACATCGTGCCCTTGCTCTTAGGGAACTTGACCAACCCCCTCAAGCACTCAATGAACTCCCAAAGCCCGGTCTCAACGACAACTGGCGTCTCGGACTCACCAAAGCTCCTCGGCCCGCATTCGGAAGCCGGTCCCACAGGTCAACTACAGACTCCACTGATCCTCGAGTCTTCATCTTATTCAGCTGCTCCGTCACGTAGTTGTTTCCATCCTGCAATAAAACAAAAAAAAAAAAGAAGAAAATGTCAAAAAAAAAAAATTCATTTTCATTTGCACAAAAAAAAAAAAAGGCATATACATGCATCATTCATCACAAAAGTTTTGGAAAAAAAAAATCGGCAGCATAACGGCATGCAATGAACCTAGCCCCATTTTTTTAAAAAAAGACAGTTTTCAGCAAATCCCAATTCATTCACGAAAAAAAAAAAATTCATACATTCATTCAACGGAAATAAAAAAACCCGTCCCACTTTTTCAAAAATGCATACATGCATATCATCCATCATCATACATTCATCCAACGGAAGTAAAAACTCCGTCCCATGTTTCAAAAAAAAAATTTCATACACGGAGTCGATAAATCCGTCCCACTTTTTCAAAAAAAAAAAGAGAGAGCGTGCATACATTCATTCAACGAGAGGAAAAATCCGTTCCGTCCTTCAAAAAAAAATCATCATACTTCTTTACAAAAAAAAGAGAGAGCATGCACACATTCATATCAACATTGCAAGAATCCTACATTGCAACAAAAGAAGTCCGTCCCAAATTCGGGAAATTGTTCAAATCACAATTCTCATATTTCAAAAAAAAAAAATTTGGCAAAAATGCCCATTCTTTTTTGTTCAAGCAAAATGCACATTGCAAAATGCACAACATCAAAAATCCAATTTCAATGTCAAGAACACGATTTTTCGAAATTCAAGTCATAATTCTCGAATTTTTCATTGAAATTTTCGGATAAAAAAAAATGGCGAAAATGCCAATTCTTTTCCCAAGCAAAATGCACATTTTGAGTTACCCATATACTCATTACAACATGCAAAGCATCAAAATCAAGATTCAAAGCCAAGAACAAATTTTTTCAATCATTCAAAAAAAAAATCAAAAATCACCAAAAATCAATTTCAAGCAAGAAATCGACAAAGAGAATGAAAAGATTCAAAGTATACCGTTCGGAGACTCGGATCAGAAGCCCAATGTTGCCAAGCATCGGGGTAATGCTCCTCCGCAATCGATTGCGAAAGAGTGTAATGCCTCCTCATTCGGACGAGCTCCAACCGTCTCTCCGCTACCGGGCCACGTCCTTGGCCTTGAATAGCTACTCCCGCGTGTTCCATTGCTCGAAAAATCAAAGAAAACGGAAGATTTTCGAAGCTTTTCTTGGCTAACAATGGCTTCCCCTCGGTTTCTCCCTCTTCTCTCTCGAAAACTGAAAAGAAATTACGAAGAAGAAGAAGGGAGGGCAGCGCCTCATTTAAAACCGGTCCAGATTACAATCCCCTCCGCGCGGATAGGTTTAAAGGGTCAAAATGACCCTTTTGCCCTTTAAAAATCCAGAACTCTGTGTTGGGTATGCATGTTTTAACCCTCCTATTTTGTATTAGATTTGATTGATACCATAACCTCCTGTCTATTTTAAGGACTTTAGGACCCTATGTAATGAAGCTTAGACTTCAATTTTTTAGTTAAGTCCATTTTATAGATTAGGTTAAATTTAGGCTTGAAGACTGGCACAAGACTCATTGGAATTGAGAGTTGCAGTTCAATGTTTCAAACCGCTTCTTCCAACCGCCCTAGCAAAACCGCCCTTAGCATTTGCTTGGTAAAATCCTTTGTTTGAAACTACCCTTGAACTACTCCAGTGCAACCGCCCTATGATGAACCGCACCTTGCAGCTCATCATCAACCGCACTTTGCAACCTCACTGGAGTTACCAACCGCTCCTGTCAAACCGCCTACTCCAGAACCGCTCCAATGATTGAGACTTGAAGTAAACCACCTTTTGTCATTATAATCCACATCAAGAATACCCAATGTCAACCACCTTATCTTGTCACGTGATTCAAAGTCGAGAAGATCTCGCAAGGATCTTGAAAAGGTGACAGTGTCCAAACCTCATTGCTTGCACTGAGCATTATCACTTTATCTCGCAACTACCGTACTCAAAGGACAAAAGTGGTTGCCGTGGACCAATAAGAAAGCATCAAGTACCGTCCTTCAACAAATGTGTCCAACGGCTACATTTTGGATGCTTGGGTATAAATACCCCTAATCTTCACCATTTGAAGATTGCTTGAAAATTAGAGAAATTGTTGTGTTCATCGAAGTTGAAGCTCGCCGTAAATTCTTAGTCCTTTGAATCTTCATCTTCATACTTCAAGAAATATTCCTCACCCGTAAATCAAGCCTTAACACATTCAAGAATCATTGTGCTCTACATCTCACATTTAAAGAGCCTTGATCTTGTTCTCACACACACACCTCATTTGTTCTAATCACATAGATTAAACACTTGAGATACACTCGGTTATAGTTTTGGATTTGTTCTTCATAGTAAAGATTTTATTGTACTTTGTAATCTCTCAAATACTTAATATAAAAGCTCTCTTAGAAATCCAAGACTAACCATCTTGGTAGTGGACGTAGATCGTTTATCGATTGAACCACTCCAAATAGCGTGTTCTTACTTTCTCGCAATTATATTTCTTGTGCTTACTAATTATTTATCTTTGTCTCTGTTTGATCTTTATTTAGATATCCATTATTGTGAAATAGTGTTTGGAGTTAACATTGTCAAAACCTCACTTGTTTGTAAACCGCACGTACCAACTACTTTATTAAAACCGCTTTACAAACCTCCTCTATCAAAACCACTTTGTAACTCTAAATATTCCGCCGTGCATTTTACACTATCACTTGCAGCCTATTATCAACTGCAAGAGGATTTTGTAAGCAAGAGGTTTAGTTTTTAAACGAGGGCGAAAATTTTAAACAGCTATTCACCCCCTCTAGCCGTATTTTCACCCTTGTTGCCACCTTTGGGACCAACAAGTGGTATCGTAGCAAACACATTTTAAAACCACTGTTTTTCAAGCTTAACAACCTTGTGTGCCGATTCGATATGGCAACCTCAAAGACAATGACTACCGTTAACTATTCACACATTCCAATGTTGGACGAAGACCACTTTGACATCTGGAAGTGCCGAATGCTTATTCATTTGGAAACCATAGATGAAATGCTGGTGGAGTGCGTGATCAATGGCCCTCTAATTCCAAGGAAGGCTAACACCGATGCAACCACCAATGCCGAAACTCCAGAGGTCAAAAAGCCAAAAGATGAGTGGTCGGATGAAGAGAAGAGATTAGTTGCCTTGGACAAAGAAGGCGAGGTTCATCATTTCGACCCTCCCCGTATCAACTCTACGTAAAGTGATGTACCTCAAAACCGCAGCGTATGTGGGATGCCATAGAGAGCTACCTCGAAGGTGACGAAGAGTGCAAGGAAAACAAATTATACACCGTTGAAAGATCCTACAACAACTTCAATGTAAAACCCAACGAAACCTTGCGTCAAACCTACGATCGCTATGTTGAGGTAGTTAATGCTTGTAGATCTCTTGGTAAAACTTTAACCGATAAGGAAATCAATATGACTTTCCTATCTCGCTTTAGGTTCTAGATGGGTAAATAAGGCTACCTCTCTAGAAGACTCCAAAGTATTGGGTACTTGGTCGTTAAGTAACTTGTATGCCAATCTTAGAGTCTATGAACTTAAATTAAATCATATTGAAGAGATAGAAGGGAAAACCAAATCGCTTTCTATGTCCGTAGTGGAACATGAAGAGAAACCATCCACATCCAATCAAACCACCGATCCTTCCATATCAACCTCATCACTCATCGAGATGGATGATGATGATTTTGCCATGTTTGTGAAAAGATTCCAAAAATTTAGAAAATCTTCAAAACCTCTCACAAAATCATTTTCAAAAGGCAAACCTCCCGCAACATTTTCTAGGGTCAGCAGATACAAAGAAGAAGAGTGACTTGGTTTGCTACAACCGTAGAAAACCCGGCCACTTTGCATCCGAGTGTCCACAAATTTAAATATGAATACATGAAAAGAAAACTTTTCCTTCGAAATTTTCTCATCGTAAGGGAATGGTTGCCGAGGAGGAAGAGAATTCCAAGGAATTAGCAACTTGGATTGAAACAGATTCTCGAGGATGGAAGTGACGGTGAAACCGAAGAGGTTAACCTCTCGCTTAATTGCGTAGCTTCGATGACTCGCATTCTCGAATCATTTGAGTTGCCCGATATGGAAGAAAAGGAGGTTTTTGCAAAACTTCCAAATTATAAATTGGATGATGATATTAAACTTACTCCTAGCGTTAAGATAGGAAATTGTTCGTATTCACGTCCCATTTTCTCATCTAAAACCGCTCCACCTTCAAAAGCTATTCCAAAGAAAATTTTGAAAAAGGTGGTGGAAGAGGTTTCTCCCATGGAACATGAAAAGATGTTCAAGGAAGCCGAAATGGTGATCCATCAATTCTCAAATCTTAAGAAAGCCTTAAGCTTAGCTCATGATGAACTTAATCGTACAAGACGGAGAAAACCGTGATGAGGTCTCGAAATTTCTAATCTTAAGGACCAAATCAAACAGATGACTCCTCTTGCCGATCAAAACCGCATCCTTGAAACTAAGGTTGCCGCACTTCAACTCAGAATGATGACTTGGTAACCCAAATCGACGATCGCCAAAAGATTATTGATTCGTGGCTCAAGTCTCAATCCACCAAGGATAAAATCTTGACTTCCAAGTTCCTCCCGGAACTAAGGATGGTCTAGGGTTTGGATCTCGAGGAAGAGGAGAAGTGTGCATCCTCGAGTGAAAAGGATGAGGAATTTCCGTAACTAACTAAAGAAATTCCCAAGGAGAAGATTGCTAAGGGTAAGGGTAAAGCAAGACAAGTAAATTATGTCTACCCTAAAGGAAAGCAATATGGGAAGAATTCTGTGTTGAAACCTAAGAATTCTCGTGGAAGCACCCGAAGAGGAAATGGCTTATGGAATTGGTAGAATCCCCGCTCCAACCACTTCGGTGGAAAAGGCGGTTCTGTTAACTCTAGGTCGACCGCGTTTCTTCTTCGACCGCTCCTCCCGCCTTCAAAAGCAAGAATAGCGTTCCTGTGAAATACGTGGTCAAACCAAAGCCTGTTCCCTTTGTATCACTGAATGTTAGCCGGAACCGCACCTCCCAAACCGCTTCCTTGTCCCAAACCGCATGGAACTCCTAAGAAGAGTAAGGAGTTAGTAAAACCTCATGATGCTTGTAGCTTTTATAAATGTTCTCGTGTGTGATGGTTTAGGTCACAAGGCCGCAGAATGCCTTTTGCGGTTCACACCCAATGCCAGAAGAGCAAACCTCCTTCGTCAAACAGTGTGGGTTGTAAAGGGTTGCTAACTTCAGACCCAAGAAATAAAGGGGGACCTCGTTCTTAATGTTTACATTTCAGGTCCTCTCGCTTCATGGCCGGTCACTCCAAGGATAATGAATGGTATCTTGACAAAGGGTCGCTCAAGACATATGACTCGGAGATAGATCATTACTTGAAGATGTCGTTGAAGCAAGTGGTCCGTCCGTAACCTTTGGTGACAACAACAAAGGCAAGACCATTGGATATGGTGTTATAAGGAGAGGAAACCTAACTATTGAGAAGGTTTCTCTTGTCGATGGACTCAAGCACAACCTCCTTTCAATTTCTCAATTTTGCGACAAAGGAATGCTTTGCAACTTCACGTCATCAAATTGCTTTATCAAAGATAGCATTTCCGCCACCCTACTCACAGGATTCGTAAGAGTAATATTTACATTATTGATCTAAATTCGCATGTAGTATTACTAATCTCTCGTTTTGTAGCTAAGAATGTGAGCGAAAATAGTTGGCTATGGCACAAGAGGTTGAGCCACTTGAACTTCAAGTATCTTGCAAAGATTGGTAGGGAAAACCTCGTTCGTGGTTTACCCAAAGTGGCCGACCACCATCCAGAGAAATGCAAAGGCATGCCACTGTAAGGCCTCAAGGCCGTCTTTCACCAAAGAAGACCGCTCCTTCAACTTCAAGATGCTTACAATCGCTTCACATAGATTTGTTTGGACCCGTAACCACCGCCAAAGATTGGAGGAAATAGATATACTTTAGTGGTGGTGGATGATTACTCAAGATATACGTGGGTTGAGATGATGATCTCCAAAGATGATTGCTATGAGATTCTCACCGCACTCTTTAGACGGCTCCAAACTCAAAAAGAAGACGACATCGTTAGTGTTCGATCAGATAATGGAAGGGAATTTAAGAACAACGGTGTTGCTCAGTATTGTGATGACCACGGATTGATCACAATTTTTCAATCACTGGTGTTCCACAACAAAATGGGGTTGTGGAAAGGAAGAATAGGACGTTGATTGAGGCCGGAAAGACAATGATATCTCGGCGAAGCTACCTCGCATTTTTGGGCCGAAGCAATCAATACCGCATGCTTCACTCGTAACCGATCCCTCATCAACAAAACCCATAACAAGACTCCCTATGAGCTTTGGCGAGGAAGAACCCCCAACATTGCATTCTTCAAGATTTTTGGCTGCAAATGTTTTGTCCTCTACAACGGAAGAGAAAATAGAGGTAAATTCGGAGTCAAGGCCGATGAAGGTATTTTTGTTGGGTATGCTAAACATTCTAAAGCTTTTCGTGTTTTCAATAAAACTAGTTTAAAAATAGTTGAGTCTCGTCCATGTTACTTTTGATGAGCATTCTCTCCTTGAGCCACATTTGGCTCCAAATGTTGCCGATGATTTTGTTGAGCATAATGAACCAAAGTGAACCATCCCAAACCGCACCCGAACCTCAACCGCAAAATCCAAAGACCCTCAACCGAAATCCCCCAAAACCGCAACTTTGAAACCGCACCCGAAGTTCCTACTCCGTATGCAACTACCTGTGGAAGAAGATGTTGAAAATTCCCTATCCACCTTATAGAACCTCTTCGTCAACTTACCTTCCATGACTTCGCCGAAGGATCTAACGACGTTCCAATTGAGAATCTTCAAGAAACCTCACCCAACCGCACTTACCCCGCAGGTTCGTGAAGTCGCTAGCCACCCCTCACAAATGTGATTGGTGATCTGCTTTCCGGTGTTCAAACAAGGAGATCAAACTATGACGAGCATACTTCTTTTATCTCAAGTTGAACCCAAGAAGATTGATGAAGCACTCCAAGATTCCATTGGTCGTTGCTATGCAAGAAGAACTCAACCGCTTTGAAAGATGCAAGGTCTCGGACTTTGGTGCCTAGACCTCAGATCAAGGAGTGATAGGAACTAAGTGGGTATTTAGGAATAAGATGGATGAGAATGGAAGCATCACTAGAATAAAGCAAGGTTGGTTGCACAAGGATATAGGCAAGAAGAAGGAATTGATTATGATGAAACCTTTGCTCCAGCTTGCAAGATTGGAAGCTATCGTAATCTTCTTAGCCTACGCCTCTTTCAAGCATTTCAAGTTATATCAAATGGACGTAAAGAGGGCATTCCTCAACGGCGAACCGCAAGAGACCGTGTATGTTGCCCAACCACCCGGATTTGAAGACTCCAAATTTCCCAATCATGTCTACAAACTCCAAAGCTTTGTATGGACTTAAGCAAGCTCCAAGGGCATGGTATGAGAATCTTTCTAAATTTTTACTAGAAAAAGGATTTAAACGCGGTAAAATTGATACAACTCTTTTTATTGCCAAATATAATGAGCATACTTTACTTGTTCAAATTTATGTTGATGATATTATTTTTGGTTCTACTAATGAGTTGCTTTGTAAGCGTTTCGAGAAGCTAATGAAAAGCAAGTTTGAGATGAGCATGATGGGAGAATTAACATTCTTCCTCGGGCTTCAAATCAAGCAATGCGAAGAAGGTATTTTCCTCACCAAGCCAAATACACCAAGGAGTTGATAAAGAAGTTTGGATTAGAAAATGCTAAAGCATATGATACTCCAATGGCCACCGGCAATAAGCTAGATAAGGATCTCAAAGGTAAGAAAGTTGATCGACTTTATATCGAGGTATGATCGGCTCATTACTTTACTTAACCGCTAGTAGGCCCGATATCATGTTTAGTGTCTCGTGTATGTGCTCGCTACTGCGCATCCTAGAGAAGCACATCTTATTGCGCAAGCGTATAATCCGCTATTTATCTCGGAACCACTAACCTTGGACTTTGGTATTCCAAAGATTCGAACTTCGATCTTGTAGGTTATTCAGA
Organism: Adenophora triphylla var. japonica; assembly: GCA_022495995.1. Classification (NCBI taxonomy): domain Eukaryota; kingdom Viridiplantae; phylum Streptophyta; class Magnoliopsida; order Asterales; family Campanulaceae; genus Adenophora; species Adenophora triphylla. The sequence goes on from JAFEMH010003414.1 coordinate 265,535, forward strand.
TGCAGATTATGCAGCCTTGTACTATTGACAGAAAAGCACTAGTGGTACTTGTCATTTCCTTGGAAATAGACTAGTTGCTTGGGCCAAAGAAGAAGCAAGCTTCGCCAAAGTGTCTACCACGTAGGCCGAGTATATTGTCAGCCGGTAGTTGTTGCCGCCAAATCCTTTGGATGAAGCAAGAGCTTGGTGGACTATGGAATTGAAGAAGGAAATTGCCCGATCATGTGCGACAACACTTCAACAATTTCGCCTCTAACAACCCCGTCATGCATTCCAAGACCAAGCATATTGATATCAAGTATCATTTCCTCAAAGACCATGTGGAGAAGAGGAATATCCATTTAGAGTATGTGGGGACAGATAATCGATTGCCGACATCCTCACCAAGGCTCTTGACTCCAAGAGGTTTTCCTTCCTCGCAGGAGAAATGGGTATGCTTGAACTTAAATGATTCCATACTTTTTATTGACTAACTTGTGTGTTGAGTTTAGGTTGTATTTCTTATTGAAAATTTCAACCGCACCATTGTTGAACCGCATTCATTCAAACCGCATGAGTGGTCAACCGCCTCGCAGCCCAACCGCTTAGTCCCAACCGCATGCCGCTTATGACCGCTCCATCTTCAACCGCCTTCAACATATGGTATTTTCAAAATCGCTTTAATTCTTTTTAAGCTTTAAAGAAGATATGCGGTTTAAAACTCTTTTCAACCGCACCGCCACGTGGACCCAAGGTAAGTTCCTTTATTTTTATTTTAGTCCACATTTTGACATAAGGGCATTTTTGCAAATGTTTTCCCACGCTATTTCAAAATTTAAATGCATTTAATGCAAAGGGAACATTAGCATTTAAAGCTCTCTTGTCACCGTCATTGGTTAAAGAATAGGAGATGAAAGGGTGCAACAGAGGTAATGATTCGCTTATGGGAAAATCAAACCGTCCTTTCAACTCCCCTAAACCCGAATTTTACCTATAAACAGCGCATACAAGACAACAATTTCAACTCTTCCTACTCGTCTTCTCCGCAAAAGCACTTTCTACCAACTCACTCTCTCTCTCCTCCATAAGCTTCATAATTTTTTTACTTTCTTCAATGGCTCCCAAGGCTCCCTCTCTCGATATGGTATGTGTTCCTTAACTACATCTTTTCTTCATATCTCGCAAAATTCCTCATGAATCCGCCATTGATGAACCTTGAAGCTTCAAAACCCTTAAATGCATTTTTGTTCATATCTACCTTGATTGTTCATCATTTTGCATAATTTCAGTTGGGTTTTGCTCGGATTTGTTGTTAGATTCTTTATATGTAATTTATTTTACGATCAACCAATGACTTGAACACTGATTTTGGAATTTAAAATTTTCTCATTCGAAAACCCATTTGAGTGTTCTTGCTTGTTCATGTTGATTCTGAGCAAAGTATGAATTTTTAAGGTTATATTGTTAATCTACTGCTCAATGTGATCATTTTGACATGTTATTTGTTGATTTTGGTGAACTTTTGTTGAATCTCTGTTTTTAGTGTTCTAAGTGTTCTTCGTGTTCATCATGCCTTCACATGACTGTTCATATGCCATGTTAAAATTATCACATGTTTTGGTTCATTTGATTTTCACACATGTTTTTTTTGTACTTAGAAAATTTTCAATAAATTTTTATGCACTATTTGTGAACATCAAACCGCATGCCTTGATTGTTTGGAACTCGCATTCATGAATACTTCTTGATTCCAACCGCATGTCCTCTTCAACCGCTGTTCACATTAGAACCGCATGCTATATATCAACGCATTCACCTTGAACCGCATACAAACTATGAACCGCTTGTTATCT